>JAGFMF010012145.1:422121-439068 GCA_019455555.1 Galemys pyrenaicus | reverse complement strand
ACCCCAGTGCTTGTATGCATAAATAAATAAATCTTAAAAAAAAAAAAAAAAAGGAAAAACTGGAAACCTTCCACTCACCCTCCACATCTACTATTTTACCAGCCACCTGGCTGCCCAGCTGGATTCCATTTCCCAGCATCCCTTGCAAACGCGGGGTCCATGTGACCAGGATATGTCCACCCCACGTGAGAGGAAGTGAGGAGCACAAGTTTGGGAGCACGTCCTTGAAGCAAAGAAGGAAACCTGCCCTTCCTCCTTCCCTTCTCACTAGATAGAATGCAGATAAGGTGGCAGCAACTGGCAGCCAGATGAGCTCATGAGGTGGGCGTGGAACGTTGAGGAGGGCAGAGCAACAAGATAGGAGGAGCCTGGGACCCAACCTGTCAATCATCTTCCTTGTCCCTCCTCGACACCTACCTTCTGCCGTTCTTTTCTCTTCCCCCTTTTCTGACCTTTATTACAGCTGCCAAAACTGTGCTGATACAAACCTGGGTAGCCCACGGAGAGGGGACCCTGGTAACATTCCCTTTTATGGTGGATATCAACATGTTCATGAATATTCATCTATTTATGTAGGCAGGTGGATTTGAATATGTAGTCAGTGTGGACTTGCTAGACCACAAACTCAAGTATGCAAGAAATACAGTTATTTTTCTGCAAATAAATGTCACTTAATCTCACGTTCTTTGTTCCTTGCTGATAGAACCTAAAATAGCCAGTGCATAATCTGATTCATTTCGGCCAATTAAGATGCATTTGCCATGGGAAAATCAGGGTGAGTTCTGTCAAATTAGGGTTATTCTGAGGCCTCCCTGATGGCGCAGCTGGTTGAGCGCCACACTGAAGCATCCGCAGCAGAGCAGTGTGAGTTCGATCCCCGGCCGGGGAGGGGACCCATATGGCACAGCAGACCTCTCCTGCCTTACCCACTGCTCCCCTCAGCAGTGTGTTTCGGTCAGTCCACCTGTTCTGCTCCCCACTCTGTCTCTGGTGGATCCTCTCACTGCCTACACCTCTGGCCTGCACCCCAGTTCTTGTATGCATAAATAAATGTTTTTTAAAAGTTAGGGTTATTCTTTCCTATCCCTCACACACAGACACCCCCACCTTCACCAATAGTTTTTAAATTCTAGTTAATGACTTAATTTAGCATCACAAGTTTGCTGACTGCCCTGGAACCTTCTGGCAGTTGGGTAGAACCAGAGGCTGCCTTGTCGCTCATGACCCTTCTGCGTGGGGTCTCCGAAGTTTTCACGTGGGCCACCACTGGGCACTCTCCTTGGGAGTTAGCAGCCCGGTGCCCCTCTGAGGTGAGAAGCCCTGTCCGGCAAACCCCCTCCTGCTGTTTCCAGGTTCCAGACCCACATCCTCTCTGTTCTCAGACACCCACACTGCTGTCGCCCCACCCCTGCCCCCTGAGTAGGACGCAGCCTGTATATTTTCTTCTAGTTGCTCTTCCTTACTGAGCGGCACGGTTTTGCTGCTCTGGGGGCCTCGAGTCTAGGTTTGAAAGCAGGAGGGTCAGGGGGCTGAAAAGTGCCAGGTGGGACACGCTCTCTTATCCCAGAGGCTGCCCACCCCTCCTTCCGCACCCCTGCAGGCACAGGGGCCACAGCTGTGGGAAACATGGTCCCGGCAAATCTGAGCTGACAAGCGATTCAGGAGTCAGACTCTGCCGGTGGAGACTCCAATACGCGGACACCCCATTTCCTCCTAATGTTTGCACAAGACAGACCGCTGGTAAATGACGTTGCCTAAAAGGGTTCTCACGGTGAGAAGCTAAAGCAAATCTCCAAGTGGCAAGGAAGCTCTGAACCTAGTTAAATCAGTGGCGTTTTTTCTTTATTTATGGCACATGAAATGGTGATGCCAGACAGTGCATAGAAATCTGAGATTTAGTGGCCTTTGGTTTCTATTTTTTTTAAGATTTATTTATTTATGTGTACAAGAACCGGGGTGCAGGTCAAGGTGTAGGGGGGTGAGAAACAGTGGGGAGCAGAACAGGTAGATCTACCAAAATACACTGCTGGGGGGAGCAGCGGGCATGGCAGGAGAGGTCTGCTGCGCCATGTGGGTCCCCTCCCTGGCCAGGGATTGAACTTGGTGCTGCAGTGGCTGCTGATAGCTTCATAGCTCTGTGTCTTTAACCCGGTTTCTTCTCATAGTCTCCCCATTTTTTGGTGAAGAAACTGACGTGGGGGAGTCAAGGTCATGTGGCAGCACACAAGGAGCCGCCTGGAGCAGGGGCCGTCTGTGCCCCAACCACAGGCCGTCGTGGGTCCGAGGTGCATCCTCTTACCTCGTCCAGCTCTGTCGTCATGTCTTATTTTTCACAAATTTCTCCTGAGGAAGGTGAGGACTGAGGCCTGTTTTACAGTGAAGGGCCCAGCTAGGCAGCAGTGGAAGTAGGCCTAAACCCCGCACTGCCGGCCCCCATACTCCCCCCCACACACACAGTGTGTGCACCAGATGTACGTGAGCACCCAGAGGTGTGTGCGCCCAGAGCAGAGCTGGCCTGACCTCCTCCCAGCGGCTTCATCCCAGAGCACGAAAATCATTACTTGGCACTCCACGCTGCTTCCCTTTCTGGGCAGCAGTGCCCAGCTGCCCCGCGGGGAAAGTGGAACCACAAAGCTGTGATTAATTCTCCACCCCAATTACCGTGGTAATTTGGGGAGGGCCTATCTGTTCCTGGAGCAACATCAAACACAGCTCCTGAGTGCGCCAGGAAGAAATCTGGCACCTTAACCAGGAGGCGACTGCCGTGTGGGGACGGTGGGCTGGGGCTCAGTGGTCCTCGCTCAGTCCTCACCGGTGACCAGCTGGGGAGGCCCCTTGGGCGAGTCTTTAATGGCAACGTCAGCTACCTCCACGCTTGGAAAGTCTGGACACTTTGGGTGTGATATCACGTCTCTCTTGCTGGTTCTTAGATCCGCCACCAAGCTTGGTACACAATAGGCGCTTAATGATTGTTGGATAATTAGAGGGCCACCCCTTTTTATTTACACAGACTTCTACAAACTCTTTCTCATTTAATTTTATGATACTAGAGTTAGTATCCCCATTCGCGATGAGAAAACTAAGGCTCAGAGACTAGCGCAAGAACAAACCTTTGACATTGATCTCTTCATGCTTTTCCCCCAGCCCTGTCCTCTTTGACCTTCATTTTCTCTTCTCCCTAATTTCTTTTCCATTTGGAAACCTTCTTTCCTCCCCACCACCCCCACACAAAAGTCAAGGTGTCCTTAGGTGCCCTTTTCTCAGTCTGTCTTACAGGAGAATGCTGATGACTACAAGACTGGACTCCCCACAACCATTCCCCCTTCGTAATGGGACCCTGAATTTGCCAACCTGGGACTTTGGGAGGAATTGACCCTGCCCTCAGCGTCAGAGGCCCGTGCCCGCTGGCTTAGGCCAATTAGCATGTCCTCTCTTTCTGGCCAGTTGTTGATTGGGAGATGGACAGATGATCCAAGGCAGCTCAACCAGGGCCAATAAGAACCCATTCTGGAACTTTTTTGAACTTCTGGGGAACTTTCACTCTCCTACTACATTTGAATCTAGAAACACAGAGTCCCAGAAATCTCTTAAGCCATCTAAGGAACATAAAGGGAAAGTCTGACTGAGAATGGAGCTAATGTTGAGGCTACAGAATTGACTAGCTGTGTGCTTCTGGATCAAGCTATACCTGAAGATTCACCTTCCTCTGGCTTTCAGTACCTTGAACCAATCAATTCTCTTTATCCATTGAGGTTATTTTCTATAACTTGGAAAGTAACTTACCAAATATAAGGCGCTTCCACAATAAACACAGCGACTGTTTGGTCAGCTGTAGGAGAACAGAATGGGTGCATGGCCACTCATCTATCTCCATCCATAATGGCATTTCGCCCCACACTTTTTGCTAAATAATGATGCAAGGTTATCACCCCAAATGCAAATCTAGGGTAAAGCCAGGAAGGCTGGTAGGTAAGAACTAAAGTGCCCACCATGCAAGATTCTGGTGGGGTTGGGGAGCAGGCTGTTCTCCCCAACTCCATTTAAAAGGAGCCACACCTCCCAAGACTTATTCCCGACCTTGTGTCGACCAGCCGTGCAGAGAGAGCTGCTTTCTGTGGACGGCAGTGACCTATAGGAGGTCCAGATTCTCCATGTTTGGCATTTTTGTCCTCCAAAGAATCAGACCTACCAGACACCTCTCTATGGAGACAGCTTAGCTTAGCAGATGTACAACTTAGAGGTATCCTGAGACCTGGCGTGACCCTCGCCCTGTCTGTAGGAGTCAGAACAAGAGTAACAGAAGCATGAGGTAGGAGAGATCACCAGACCTGAGTTCAAGGGCTGATTCTGCTGCTTCTGCGCTGTGTGACTTTGGGCAGAAATAGTGGTGCTAGGCAAAAATAATGGTCCCCTAAATAGACCACATCCTAATCCCCAGACCTGTTAACGTGGATTGATTTTTGAGATGAGTGCAACACCCTGACACTGATTTCAGCTCAAGTCAGGACGCTGGTCTCCAAAACTATAATAAATTCATATTATTCCACTATGTTTGCAGCAATCTGAGCCAGTGTGTCCCAGCGGCCGTAGGAAAAGAATATAGACACGGAGCCTCATTATCAGCCATTCGCTCTTCACAGTGTTCTCCTTTGGGAGACAGGTGACAGCACCCCCTCCAGGGGATCCCGCAGGAACCTGACCTAGGCACTCGGTCCTGAGACCCCGCAGTGCAGCATGGACTTGCATGGGGTCCAGCGCCTTCTAGCCAGGTGGGCCAAAGGGCTCAGCTCCCTGTTTGGCCCTGAGAAGCCTGTCCCCCACCTCTGTGAGGCAACTTGGCTGGGCACCACCCAACGCTCCTCTTGGACCTTTGATCTGGAGCCTTCTCACCTGGCCAGGCCAGAGCAGTGAGGATTAAGGGAGAGTCTCGGGAGGGGTGGAGGGAGCAGGGGCAGGGCCAGGTCCTGACCCAGATGTCAAGAGCAGCCCAGGTGGTGGCAGGGAGGAAACAGCACTGGGAGGCTCAGCGAACCTCTCTGAGCCTCTGTCACCTCATCTGGCAAGTGGGGAGAGAGTTCTAGAAATAAGGAGCTGCAAGCCACTTCATTTGCAGCCTCCTCTTCTTGCCCCCTCTCCCTTCCTTCCGCTGCTGCTACCCTACACCACAGCGGATACTGTCCCCTGGGCAAGCAAAGGAAAACCTCTGACCCCCCATGTCAATCCAGATCCAGGTGAGAGCCTTCTCCCCCGGTCCTTTGTCCCCGAGACTTAAGAAAGAGGAGGCAGGGCCCTCCCTGGTGGCACAGTGGGTTAAGCAACACACTTTGAAGCAAAACGCAGCCACTGCAGCACGAGTTCGATCCCTGCCTCCGGCCAGGGAGGTGACCCACATGGCGCGGCAGACCTCTCCTGCTGTGCCCGCTGCTCCCCTCAGCAGTGTATTTCAGTCAGTCTGCCTGTTCTGCTCCCCACTCTGTCTCTAAAAAAAAAAAAAAAAAGAGGAGGCAGTGTCACAGTGGGGCAGAAAACAAAAGCAAAACCCGGCCCAGCCACCTGCCAGCTGTGGGAACTTGTGCGGGTGACTTCATTCCTCCATTTCCTCATCGCAAAAGTGGGGATAATGAAGTGGCCAACCCGACTCCTAGGAGCTGTTTATTAATGAATAATCATGTAAAGTATTTAGCAAGGATTAGAAACACAATAAGGTTATGTTAATAAAGGTTAACATATTCCCTTTAAGCCCCACCCCCAGCACCCACGCACAGCACCCAAGGGGGAGGGAGGCCAGCCCAATCCATTGGGCAAGTGCTTATTAACGACCTACTGTGTGCAAGGCCCCTACATAGGGGGACAGAAGCTGGAAGACTCCAGTGCTTCCCACGCTGGGGGACCGGGTCCTGAGTCTAAGAAGAGGGGGGAAAGGCTTCTCCGCCTGGTGGGAGGAGGGGGTGGTGGTTCGTGACTTGATGGTGCGGGCCAGTGGCCAGGGCGTTTTCTGGCCTGGCTTGGACAGCAGCCGAGCCTGGGGCTGAAGACGCAGCAAAGGCGGGTGGGTGCGGGAGGCCCTTGCCCTAGACGGTCGTGAGCGAAGCCCCTGGTGTGCACCAAGTACTGGTCAGTGTTTTAAGTTGGGGGTTACTTGCTCTTCCAGCAGTTCTCCTAAAGCACACTATTATCCCATTTTATAGGGGTAGAAACTGTGCCCCAGAGCAACATGCCCAGATTTCCCGGGTCCTCTGACTTGAGCTCACTCCCACCTGCCGGGGACCTCCTCAAGGCGGCCCAGCTCAGCGGACCAGTGAGGAAGGGAGTTGGGGGGACAGCTCTGCATTTCTAATAAGTTCGCTAGAAACACAAACGCCACTGCTGGTCTGGGGCACACCTGGTGCTTCCAGGCTCTGTGCTGGCGCCTCCCGCCGAGTGCTCGCCCTTGTCTTGCCAGGGTCTCTCTGTAAGCTAAGCGGGAGCTCGGGAGCTTAATTGTCAAGGTCACGGAGCAGGCAAACGGCAAAGCGGATCGGAACCCACGGTTCACGACTGCACCCTCGCTTCAGGCTGCGTGGAAAGGGAAGGAAGCCTGGGGCTACCCACAACGAGGGGCTCTCTTTGAGGCCGCAAGAACTCTCTTTGGGAAGCGCAGACGTCGGCTGGAGGTGAGGACAGGCGAGAAGAGACCTCACTCGTCCGGGTTGCTCTCCACGGTCTGAGGGACCAGGGGCATCTACTCTGGATCTGGCGGAGCAGCTCCGCCAGCCAATGGGCTGCAACGTTTCTTCGGCGCGCCGTCGGCGGGCAGGAACCTGGCCTGTGATTGGAGGAGAGCGCCGCGGGTTCCTCCGCGCGCGGAAGCCCGGGGCTGCTAGGCTCTGGCTCTAGAGCGGTCTTAGTCACTGAAGCGCTTGCCGCCCGCCCTAATCCCCGGCTAACGCTCGCTAAGCCCTAGCTGCGGGCTCGCTCTCGGGCAGGGCCGGGCTGTCACGGGTCAAAGCCAGGCCGGGGGCGCCGCTCTCGGGCAGGGCCGGGCTGTCACGAGTCAAAGCCCGGCCGGGGCGCCTCTCTTGCCCAAGCTTCGAGCTTTACCCATTCTCAACCCCAGGCCCCAACGGCAACTAGCAGCCATGCACCCCCACCCTGCCTCCAGACCTGGGCTGGAAGAGCCCTAGCTCACATCCCACATCGCAGGTGGGGAAACCAAGGCTCAGCAGGAAGTTACTTGCCCAGGGCCAGCAGAACTGGACTTCCCTGCGGAAGCAAGTTCTGGTCACCTGACTTGTCAATCACCTGTTCCCATGGAGGCTAACCTCAGTCTGTCACTTAGGCCAGGCCCTGGCACATAGTAGGTTGAGTTGAGTGATGTCATCACAGAACTCCACGTTGAATGGATGGGAAAAATAAGACTTAAGTTTTGAAAACAAGTGTGAGAAGGGGGTGGAATATTCTGGAAGGTGGGCAATAGACCAGTAAAATGTGCCTACTTTATATGAATATCTGCTACAGAGAAAGACACTAATGTCTTTGGAACCAGAATTTGTCTGTTTTTCTTTCCCTTTTTAATCCTTTTACTTTGTGAAACAGAAACTCCTATTGTCAGTGTCAAGCACTAGGCTGAAATTTGCTTATTTCATTTAATTCTTTGAGTTTATTTCGTTTAATTCTTTGAGCTGGAGATTATATTGTCCTTGTTTTTTGGATGAGGAAATGAAATGGAATCAGAGAGGTCAGTCACTTGTCAGAGGTCACACAGCTAGAAAGAGAAAGAGCTAATATTTGGACCCAGATCTGTGCTCTTTTCCAACTGAATTGAACTAAAAGTCTGTTAGAGCATTCAGACTTGAGATGTGTGCCTCTGCTGTGATATTTCTTATTTCTGAATTGATCTTTTTGAAAAAAGTGCAGGTTCTCCCATGACCAGGTACCTGATTCTATTCCCAGATGCTCTGCTTGGTCAACTGCAGCTGCCAGGAGGAGGCACTGTCCCAATTCCCCAACTTCCTCTGTGAACTCGTCCTTTACAGAAAGAATCATGCAAGAGTTTATGTACCAAACATCCACTTGTCCAGATTTAATGGAGAAAACACAAAACTGAGACTTAGATGAACTGGGCTGTTGGTTTCATGTAGACTTTTCACCACATGGTGTAACAGATCCTGTCCTAGGTCTGTAGATAGAACAACAAATAAGACACTTTACTCACTGCTCCTTAGTCTCTCAGTCTGTAAAATGAGAGCATCTCACTAAGCCAAAGAAAGGCAAGATAGCATACGAGCCCCTCCTTACCTTTCCACCACTTGTGGCAGACATCACTAATGGATCACCACACACTTTCTTGCTGAAACACATCTCAGCTTCCATATATAACTCCATGCCACCACCAAGCCCCAAGGGTAGAAGTGCCAGAGAAGATGAAACATATTTGTCCTCCTTGTTAGTATCCTCTAGTTCCCCCAGAATCCTCAACCCTGTGGTTTCTCTGCTCCTGGAAAGGACCCTCTCTCACGATGGGTGAGACAGCTCGTGAAGTCAGAGTGACAGGCAGAACTACCTTGCCTCGTGGTGAGAGGAAGAAGACTGGGCAAGCCCAAGCCCCCTAGAAACCTGTTCCCCCAGGTAGCACCTCCTAACAGGGCTACTTCCAACCCTCCCCAAAGAGACTCAGCACTCCTACAATCAGATATCAGACATCTCCTCACCAAGACCATATTGTCTCAGGCCAACACTGAGAAAGGAAAGAAGTAATGAAGGTTTCAGGATATCCAACAAGTGAGAAGACATCCACAGAATTGAATTTGCCCATAGTCTTCATGTGATTTTGTACCTCCAAACCTTTGCACAGGCATTTTCCTCTGCTATGGCTGCCCTGCTTGCGTGTCTGTCTCATGAACCCCTGTTCATTCCTCCAAACCCTATTCATACATCATCACCTTTGGAGGCCTTCCTTGTCCCTTTAGACAGTTACCCTCTTGGCTATGATGTCTGTGCTTTGTGAGTGCACTTATCGTCTCCCATAGCCAGAATAGTGATTTGTGCACTTGTACATTTCTTGAAAGCAGAACTAGGCCTTATTCCATCAGGATCTTGGCACAGAGAGTAAACTCACTAAATATTTGTGGACCTATTGGTCCAACCCAAACACTACCATCTGAAAAAGTTTAAAACTGAAACATTTAAAACACCCCAAGCTGATGAGCCAGGAAAAAATATCATTATCCCCAATTTGCAGGTGACTCAGCTCAGGCAAAGAGACATGCGGAAAAGTCACCTGCTGGTGCTACCAGCTAAGTCAGAGTAAGGACCTGGGTGTCCTAGCTCCCCAGCATTCCAAAAGGGGAAGAGGTTCCTCCCTTTGATGCTGTATGTGAGCTGGCCAGCCCTGAGTACCCATGACTGTTTGTTTACAGTTTATTTTCTGAGGCTAGCACAGTTAATCCAAGTGGTGAGATCTACTCACACTATCACAGTAAAAATTTGCACCATTTGTTTCAGCAAAACACTTTTTAGAAATCAAAAATATAACGTACTATTACCCTTAATAAACAAAGAGTTCCTACAAACAAATAAAAGTAATAACTCATTTGAAAAATAGGTAAAAGTCATGAAGAAGCAAACTACAAAACTTAAAATCAATTCAGTGATTACTTATTGGGCAAATACTGTGTGCCAGCCACTGTTCTAGACATTGGAGGTGCATGATAAACAGGACAAGTTCCCTGCTATCATAAAATGGCCCAGCAAGGGGAAATAATCGATGTCAAACCAACAACTTACGTATGTCATACAGCAGGTAGAAATAAGCAACATGCATCAAAGTAAATTAGGGCAATTTAATAGAGGTAACAGAACTACTGATGGTGGGACAGGAAAGGTCTCTCAGGGAAGTGCTGCTATCTGAATGACAAGAACAGGCCAGCCAGGCAAGGGGGGGCAGGGCCATGCGCACCAACTGAGGAACCAACGAGGTAGTACAGCTCTCCTGGTAGAATAGATCCAGAGAAGTGGGCAAAGAGGAATGCGCAGAGGACAGGAGAGCCAGCTGTGCAACGCTGTGACCAGGGAGAGTCCTTCTCTGTGAGGTGGGAAACTGACAGGAGGTTTTCAGCAGGAGATCTGGTTTCATTTTCCAAGATTACTTTGGCTGCAGTGAGGAGAGTTGGAGCCCGAGTAAAAGCAGGGAGTCGGGCTGAGTCTCCTGCATCTCCCCAGGACAGAATGGGTGAGGACTTAGAGCGAGGTGAATGCACCGGGGGAGGATGCGGGCCTGGGGTAAGGATCTGGGATATCTGTGGAGTAATGGATAGGATTTCTAATAATGGACTCGATTTGGGCATAAGGAGGAAGAGACGAGTCACGGATCCTGTATATATTGTCCTGGCACAGCTGAGTAGATGGTGGTAATTTCTCTTGAATGGGAAAAATGACCAAGGAGGAGTGGGGTTGGGGCGCAGGGGCTGGTTTCGACAGAAGTTTTAAAATAATAATAATAGTGAACATTAGTTGAGTTTTTCCTCTGTGCCTGGCATGCCCTACATGCTGAGGGTCCCCAGTCTCAAGACTGTGGGTATTTGGGCCCAGGAGACTCTTTGTTGTGGGACCGTCTTGTACATTGTGGGGCATTCAGTGACACCCCCGACCTCTGTACTCTGGGTGCACAGTGTGTATGCGCCTAAGTGTCCTTTGGCCACCCATGGAGAGACAGCCCCAGACAGGCTTATGGGCACCGCTGGGTCTCAGCTGGGGTCGAGGAAGAGCCTGAGGTTGGAGTCACTGTGTCTGCTGGGATTACACCCTGGAACCTCAGGTCACCTAAGGGGAATGCCAAGTCCCCTCCCTTCCCTGGAAGGACTTCATGCTTCCTGGTGTCTCCGCTCTCTCCTGCACCTCCAGGTTCTCTCTCTTCTGATTCATCCCCATAAGCAAACACAGGGAGTGCCACCCTCCCTCGGTCCAGCTCCCAGCCCATCACCCTGCTCCCCTCCAGAGTGCATTCCTGGAAGAGTTGGTACGGTTGGTCTCCTCACTGTCTCTGCATCCCCTCCACCCACCGTAATTAGGCTCCATCCCACATGCCACCGCGACTGGCCTTCCTGCCACCTAAGCCAGGGCACTCCTCGCCTGTCTCACTGCCCTCCCAGCAGCCTCAGACACAGCTGGCCTGCCTCCTTCTGGAAGCACTTTCTTTCCTTAGCATTGCCAACACCACTGTCTCTGCCACTGCTCCTCCTCCAGATGCAGACCGCCCCCCGCTTCCTGAATTACACAGAAGAAAACGTGGAAAAGGTCAGTGCACCAAGAAAAATGTGCCTGGCCCCAGTGGCAATCAAAGAAATGCCAATCAGCTATATTTTGATCTATCCCAATGTCAGATTAACAACAGTCGGTGTTCATGTAGAAGTGGGAAAATAAGGACTTCCACTTGCTGCTGGTGAGAAAGATAAATGGTACTTCTCAGTGTCCCCTGGCAGGTAAAACAGAACGAGTGGTGTTCTGCTTTGTCCTAAACTTATTTTATTGACATAACTTCCGATTTATAGAAAAGTTGCAAGGGTAACACAGTCTCCCCAGATGCCCTCACCTACATGACCGAGGCTCCCCAAATAGTGATATGTCTGCACGAGTGTTTCTCTGCGGGCCCCCTCTGTTGGCAGGTTTATACATAGTTTCTATATATATGTACATCCTACATTTAATTCACTTATTTACCCAACCACTTAGTAGCGAGTTGTAGGCATAATGTCCTTTGACCCTAGCATGTCCGAAAAGCATGGGGTTCTCTTACAGAACCACCATGTAATTGTCAAAATCAGGAAATTAGCATTAATACAATATTACGATATAATCCACAGATCTTACTGAGATTTCACCAATTGTCAAAACAGTTTTGTTTCAGCCAAAGAAATTCCAAGATTCCATGCTGGACCCAGCGCCCTATCTCAAACCTGGAACAGCTCCTCAGGCTCTTGGTGTTCTGAAACATTTTTTTGAAGAGTTCAGACAAGTTTTTCTGTGAAAGATTCCTTAGCTTGGGGCCCTCCCTGGTGGCGCAGTGGGTTAGGCAACGCACTATGAAGCAAAACATAGCCACTGCAGCGCGAGTTCGATCCCTGCTGCTGCCGGCTGGGGTGGGGACCCACATGGCACAGGCAGACCTCTCCTGCCCGCCCACTGCTCCCCTCAGCAGTGTGTTTCAGTCCATCTGCCTGTTCTGCCCCCTACTCTGGTGAATCCTCTCACCTTCCGCACCTCTGGCCTGTACCCCAGTGCTTGTGTGCATAAATAAATAAATCTTAAGAAAAAAAAAATCCCTGAGCTTGGCTTTGTCTGATGTTTCCTCCTGATTAGATTCAGGCAACATGCTCCAGCATCAACACTTTCTGTTTCTCTCCCCTCCACCAGAATGCTGCTTCCTTCTCTTTCAGCTGCTTTCTTCTCCTCTAAGTCTCACTTCAAATGCCGCCTCCTCCGAGAAGCCTTCCCTGATCACCCTGTGTGCATAGATCTCTCCTATTTTTTCTGTGACAAATCCTGGTAATTCCTTCGCAGCACTTCTAGTATGATTTTATTGACAGATGTGTTTGCTTGTTTGTTATCTGTCCCATTGAATAAAGTGAACTCTAGCTAAGCAATGACCTTGCTTGACCTGTTCTTTGTTTTCATTCCAGAACCTAACACTGTGCCCTGCATACATTAGGCACTCAATAAATATCTGTGGAATGACTAATAGTAAATAAATACAAGTTGCAGAGTAAGATCCACAGTACTGGCACAATCCCCTTTTTTTTTTAATTCTTACATGTGCTTATACCAGTTGGGACTTCTCTGGAAAGATTCACATCAAACAGCTAGAAGTGGCCACTCTGGGAAAGAGTAGGGGAGGGCGAGCTTTCCTTTTTTTTTTCTTTTACATAGTTCTTTCTTGTTTGACATATTTACAACAAACATAAATTGTCTTTATAACAAAACGTTTTAATTTTAATAAATGAACCAATGTACTCCCTCTGGGACGTGTTCCCCAACCAGTTCTTCCTCCTGCCGCTCCCTGGAGTTGAGCTGGGTAGAAGGTGTGTTTCCTCCAGCTCCGGCTCCCCCACCCCCGCTAGACTCTCGCCTGCCCCCTCCACAGAGGCTGTGACTGATTAAGCAAGTGGCTAACTGAGCAGGACACCAGAACCAGGGCCTTGGAACATTCTGGATCGCTCACACTGCAGGCAGCACAAACCAGCCCTCTGCCAGTGACACTCCTGTTCCCCCTCAGGACCCAGTTCGAACGCCACCTCCTCTGGAAAGCTCCCCAGGCTTCCGCCCATGGCGCCTTCCTGGGCGCTCTTCTCTGCCACACAGGAACTGAGTTGAAACCTGTGTGGATGCCCAGGTTGGTGCGCCAGGAGGCCAGAACCTGCCTGTCTTCATCCCTGAATCACCCAGTCCCACACAGTGCCGGGTCGTGAGCCAGTAGCCGGCAGCACATTAGCTCCAGGCCAGACAAGACCCAGCACCTTCACAGTGTCCGCCCAACGGCCAGCACAGCACCCTGCACACAGTAGGTGGGTGCCTCCCCAGGACTCGGCACAGTGCCCAGCAGATACAAATGTTCACGAGTGCATTTCAATAAAGATGCTTAACTGCAGGGCCTCCCTGGTGGCTCAGGGGTTAAGTCCCATCACTATGAGGCATCCACAGCCACTCAGCAGGAGTTCTATCCCCTGCCAGGGAGCAGACCCACATGGCACAACAGACCTCTCCTGCCTCGCCCGCTGCTCCCCTCAGCAGTGTGTTTCAGTCGATCTGCCTGTTCTACTCCCCACTCTGACTCTGGTGAATCCTCTCACCTCCCGTAACTCTGGCCTGTACCTCAGCTCTCGGATGAATAAATAAATAAATCTTTAAGAAAAAAAAAAGTGGACTTTGAAACACTCACTTTTTTTCTTGTGGCAAGATGTGCAAAACAGATTTACCATCTTCACCATTTTTAAAGTGTCCAGGAAGTACCTTCTTACTGCTGGGCAGCCACAGCCTCCCTCCATCCCAGAGTCTGCATCTCAAACACCAAGATGCTAGCCCTGTTAAACAGTAGCCCCCCCAGGTCCCTCGCCAAAGCCCCTGGCACCCCCATTCTACTTTCTGTCTCTATTTAAGTTGACCGCTGGAGGTTCCACACCCAAGTGGGATCAGACGCGTTTGTCCTTTTAAAACTGGTTTCTTTAAGGTCTTATTTAAGGTTTATCTAAGGTCCCTCGGGTCTGTCCAAGTTAGCAGGATCCAGAATTCTCTCTCAAGATGTTCCTTGTCCCATTGTTTGAATATTAAACTGTTTGTTTATCCACTCATTGGTCGACACTCCCAGGTCCCACTGTTAAGGCACAGCGTGTTATTTTGCTATGGAATTAGAAAGCCCTGTGTTAATTATGCAATAACTCTCTCTGCTAAAAAGTGCAATCTGTGTCTCGGTCCACAGCACCTAAGATAGTCACAGTGTGCCATCTATAGAAAAGGTTGATGCTGCCACCCCCACCCCAACCCCCTCCTCCGCCTACCGGCTTGTTTTATCCTGGCTTCCCAGCAGCCCTGGGCCCCACAGCAGGCTGACCTCATCACCCGCCAGTGCCAGCATGGTTCCCATTTCACATGCAAGCTCGAATGCCCAACCTTTCATCTGCAACTGTGTAGGCTTCCCAGAAGCACTTGACCATTTCTTCTTCACTGCCAACTCGGCTTGCACCTGGCCCGTAACCACCCCCGCTCCCACCCTCACCCCCAAGCCAGCCCTGTCCTTTCTTGCCCAAGCATTCAGTCATTCTGTAAATATTTCCTGATTCCTCTTCTGTACCCAGCCCTTGGGAAGCTGACACTGGAGGAGGGGGGTTGACGCTCACACACCAAACCTGTCCCTGCCCTCCCCACCCCCACACTCTGCATCTTCCTGAAACTAGCCATTGAATCTTCAAGTTACTGAGTCGGAGATGCAAAGGCTTCTCAGCATGTGCGAGTTACAGAACCTCCAAGCTTTAAGCTCTTGCCTTAGATGATTAAACAAAAGTAGTCCTAAATAAATTACATAAATAAGTTTGTGGACTCTAAACCCCACTCCAGACTTCCAATATTCCAGAACCACAAATCCTATAAAATAATTATCAAAAAGTAGATCACTGAGACCTGAGAGTAAAGCTAAGCAGCCAGGCTGGGTATAAAACCAGACATGTGGGCCTTGGGGGCTCTCTTCCTTTGGAGCCAGCTCTCAACGCACCGTTAAATTCCAGTTCAAAATATCTGGTAAAATATTTACAGACTTGTATCCCTCTCTTCTCCCTGTGTTATTACTACTTTATTTCCCCTTCTTTTATAAAATAAAACCCTTTATTAACCTTTGTCACGTGTGCCTGCAGTTGGTACTTATTAGAAGTGCCTTTCAAGCGCACAAGTCAAAACCCAGGGAGGCAAACCCATTTTATATTCGGGTTGCCCTGTAACAGTAGGATTCAGGAAGCTTGGAGTGTTAAATTGTGAGAAATAAAAATGCTAAGTGGTGGACTTACTTGACATGACCATGTTAGATGCACAGGTTCTTAAGAGAACAGGATACAAGGGTGTTGTGGGCAGAAGGAAACTTCTAGATGGACAGGAACGCGCTTCTGGGCCGGGGCCTTTCCAACCCTGCAGCCTTCTTCTTCCTGCCCAGTTTTGGTGGCAGAGTCTCCTCGTCCAGTCCCACTGAGCCTCCTGGCTGCTGAGAACCTGTCCGCAGCGCCCCCACGTCCAGGGCTTCCCACCTCCCAGAGCCCCAGGGCTGTTAAGTGTCTCCAAGCCTGGCTCATGGCCTCCTCTCCCCAGTTCTCCCTCCCCCTCTCTGTACTTCCCGCCTCTCCCTGTTAACAACTAAGCCACTAGTCAGTGGGTGTCCCCAAAGTCACCAGTGAGACTTCATCTACTGCACAGAACCCCTATTTAATCGCAAGACGAGGAGGGAGCCCCGCGCATGCGCACTCAGCAAACGGTAGGACCCGGCTGGCTCGCACCTCCGATGGGAGGTGATGCGTCTCAGCACAGCAGAAGGAAGAGGAGGTGTCCTCGCCTAGGAAAAGCGCCTCCAAAGGCCCACGGGGGTCCCAGCTTGGGCTCGGGTGTCCCTCTGTCTCGCCAAGACAACGCACTTTCCAAATTGAACTTTGTGTTGCAGTTGCCGATAAACCCATTCTGTTGCTGTCTCGACTGGCGGCTTTGTGTCTGCGCCCTCGGACCCCACTGGGAGGTGGCCCTTTGCTCCCCTAGTAGAGGTCGGAGCTCTTCTGGCCTCCGCTTCACCTCCAGCCCACAAGTCACTGTCATTCCCGGTCTCAACATTTGCAAAATGGGAGGAATCAAGTCCCCCTCCAAGGGGTGTCGGGTGGAAATGAACAAACACAGTAACCACGCCAGGGCCAGACAAGTTGTTTGCTGGAGATCTTGGGGGTTCTCTGGCTCCAGCGCCCCAGCTGAGTGCACTAGGCATGGGCTCAGGGGCCAAACACAGAGCCAGTGAGCCCCATGCACTTGAGTCCAGGAAGAAGGGGAGCGTGTGCCTGGAAGGAAATGCACATCCAGGAAGACTCCCTGGAGGAGGAGGGGGCAGCTTTGCCAGGAACCACTTAGATAAGGTGGAGGTAAAGATAAAGGTCAGAGGAAGAAGGGGAGTGTGTGCCTGGAAGGAGATGCACATCCAGGAAGACTCCCTGGAGGAGGAGGGGGCAGCTTTGCCAGGAACCACTTAGATAATGGTGGAGATAAAGGTCAGGCGAGGACAGAGTGAGTGACAGGTTAGAAGGAGGAATGTAGTAGAGTTTGTAATTGGTAAGACCTGGAAACAGCCCAAAAGTAGATGACTGGATCAAGAAGATGTGGTACATATACACAATGGAATATTATTCAGCAATCAGAAATGAGAAACTAGGGGCATTTGTAGAAACATGGATGGAACTA
>JAGFMF010012145.1:395846-422071 GCA_019455555.1 Galemys pyrenaicus | reverse complement strand
AAAGAACAACAACAACAAAGAATAAGCTCAAGGAATTGGGCAATTATAACCAAAAGTAAACAAAAAAACTCAACAAGACCAAAAAGCCAGGATAAACCAGAGACCATGGGTGGGGGGGGGGCAAAGACGGGGATGAGGCCAGAGGGCACACAAGGAACTGAGGTGATGGTGCACCGGTGAAATGGTGGTGGGTACTCCCTGGGGACTACAAATGATGTCAAATATAATTAATAAATACCAAAAAAATCTAATTAAAAAATAGCATTGACTCTAAAAAAAAAAAGGAGAAATGTGAGTGCTCAGTTGTCTAGCCTGGGGGCTTCATGGGTTTGGAGTAGCATTGTGTGCGAAGACTTCTTGTGGGCGTGAACAAGTGGGGAAGACAGTAGTCTGTGTGCACACGCGTGTGTCAGTGTATCTCTGCACACGGAGTCTGGCTATGGGGCCAGGATAAGGCTTCGATTCCTCACAGCACTCCCTGGGGAAAGACAACACCACCTCCCTGCCACCCCCACCCTCAGGCCCTGCCTCCCCCTGCCCTACCCTCTGGACAAGCCTCTCCCATTCATACAGCACTTAGGGGAACAAAACCCGCCACCCCCAAAATGTCTCTTTGGCATAGGGCTGTGATTTAGAGGAGGGGCTCTGAGGCAGGATTGAGGTTCCCCTTTTGTAAACTTACCCCTGTAAAGGAGAACCTTTGTAAGGGTTCTCCCTCGCGGTGGGTGCCCCAAGACCATAACTCTTATCAGTGGCGAACAGGGGAATCCCCATGGGGGGCTGGCTGTGCCAGTGACCTCCCAAAGCTGACCCCCCTCCTCCCCACATGCTTTGTCACTAGCTGCAGTTACTTAGGGTGGTGACTTAGCCCTGTAGTTGAGTTACTCAGTTTTACTAGGTGTTTTATCAGCTTTGGCATCTCTGAAGTGCCAGCTGGAAGGTTTCCCTTAAGGCTCAAGCCAAGTCCATAAAACCACGTGACTTTGTTCCAGGGAATCCACCTTAGGGTAACGTTAGCACGACTCAGTTAGCAGCAAAGGGGAGAAGGAAACAAATCTTGGCAGAGCCCAGGAGCCTGGTGAGACAGGGGAGGGGGGACACTTTGCCAGGCCACAGTTAGTTCCCTGTGGGTCTCAGCAGGGAGGGCCGTGTAGAGCCCAACCCCTTCTCAAGTTGCCTCAAATTTGGTGCCACTTTTTGATACCACTTTTTTGATACCACTTTTCAGAGGCTTGTTATCAGGACTACCTGTTCACTCGGGTCAGGTGCGGCCAGGACTGTACCTGCCTTTAGCGTCTGTTACCGTGTCGTAAACAAGAGCTTACTTCTTAGTTGCCCCTACCTCATCAGCCCAGGCCCTTACAGCATCGGTGCCTGTGACACCCGTCTCTCCAGCTACACACGAGGCACCCATTTCATGATTAAACTTCTCTTTGGCAGGGCTTCCCTGGTGGCGCAAGGGGTTAAGCACCGCACTATGAAGCTACTGCTGCCACTGCAGCACAAGTTCGAATCCCGGCCAGGGAGGGGACCCACATGGTGCAGCAGACCTCTCCTGCCTCGCTCGCTGCTCCCCTCAGCAGTGTATTTCAGTAGATCCATCTGTTCTGATCCCCACTTTGTCTCTGGTGAATCCTCTCACCCCCAAGGTTCTGGCCTGTACCCCAGTTCTTGTATGTATAAATAAATAAATCTTAAAAAAAAATAAATAAATTTCTCTTTGGCTTCTTCTCTTGTCAGACTTTGCCCTAACCCTCACCGATTCCCGGTTTCTTCAGCTGCTTCCTAGTTTCTTAAGCTGCAATTCACCGACCCTATAAAAATCTTAGAATTATCCCCTGGAGCCAGACAAAACCCCATCCAATTTGGAGTCATTTAAATATCACAAGGAAGTGGTTCCTATAGGAAACATTTGAGCAGACTTCAGAACAGAATCAAGCAATAAATCCATAGGTTGAACCCAAACGTGAGTGGAGAAGACACTTAGCTTCAAGTCTGGCTTGAGAGTTGGGAATGCAGAGGGGACAGAATCAGGCCCTTTCTGGTGACCTGAAATCTCCTCAGGTGACTGCAGCTAGGACTCTGCCCCAGCAAGTTCCTGTGTCCAAGCCTGAGGTTTCTGTGGACATGAAGGAATCTTAGTGTCTCCAAACTAGCTCGGTAGGAGCTGGAAATTAGAAACAACGGGTCCAAACGTCATTGGGGCTGGTCACCCACTGGGACCTGACGTCATTGCAACCTTTCCCAAAAAACGTAACCCTAAACCAATCAGGGCTTACCTCCTAGGCACCAGTGAGGTCCATAAGCCACACCCCCTCCCCCCAGGAGTTTTACTGCAATAATCTTTTCCTTCTCTAATAAGCTTGCTCCACCTTCTTTCTGTCTATAAACACCCTCATTTTGAATAATCCCTTGAAGTATCTAGAGTGATACTGCCCAATTCACCAACCCTTTAATAAAGTCAATTAGATAAACTGGAGATTTTTATTTTTTTAATTAGGCTTTTATTTATTTTTTTAAGGATTTATTTATTTATGCACACAAGAGCTGGGGTACAGGCCAGAATCCAGGGCGGTAAGAGGATTCACCACAGACAGAGTGGGGAGCAGAACAGGCAGATGGGCTGAAACACACTGCTGAGGGGAGAAGCAGGCGAGGCAGGAGAGATCTGAGGCGCCTTGTGGGTCCCCTCCCTGGCGGGGGATCGAACTCGTGCTGCTGTGCTGTGGATGCTTCACATTGCAGCACTCAACCTGCCGCACCACCGAGATTTTTATTTTTTAACTGAAAAACCCCAAAATCTGCTTGAGGTGACAAAATGGTTGCCTTAGAGGGTCCACATCTCTGAAGCTTGATAAGCATTGAATAAAAAAAATTTAAAGAAGTCAAACGTAATAGTTACGTGTTTATGTTAATAACGGATGCCTGTATATTTAGAATTTGAAGTATTTGTAACACTTAAGAGAATGTGGCCTGTGGGAATAGCAGATCAGCCATAAGATCCTAAATTAAAATGCACAAATCATTGACTGATTATACTTGTGAGTTTTAAGTTGTGATTTTGAAGTTGAAATCTTACTAAGTTTCTCAACAGTTTAAGAATAAAATTCTAAAATTCATATTTATAATTTCATTTAAATTCATATTTATAAAAGTAAACTACTAGGCTTCTACAAACGATTTAAGTTCTTGAGAAAGTTTTGTTAGTGATTAACACAAGTGAAGTATTTTAAACAAGAAACTGACATATAAAATGTATAAATGCAGTTCAAAATGTTTAAAGCTGTTTAGCCAAATTGTGAACCAATGTCCCTTAAACGTTATTTTAAAAGTTGCTATAGTTATGAAAGATTTTTAATCTGAACTCAATAACTTAAGTGGAATAATTCAATTTGTAACTATAATCAATTGAATTTCATTTTTTAAAACAGGAGATTCTGTTTCCATCTAGAATCTTTTCTAGATGGAAAAGTTGTTCTCAAGGGCACCAAAAATCACATTGGTACTTAGATACAGTAGTTGTGGAAAGTAAAATCAGTCACCCGGCCCACCTTTCCCAGGGAGGGGAGGTCCCCTCCCCCTGGGGTCTGGGATGGGCTCACCAGATGGACTGGACATCCTCGGCAAGCCTTCTCCAGACACACCAGCCTCTGCTCAGCCCTCACAGGGGTGCCTGTCTCCAGACTCTGCCTGCCTCTGGCAGCAACAGCAGCTTCCATTTTCTGAAGACCTACTGTGTGCCAAGACTTCGCCTGGTTTATCTCACTTCACAGATCAATCATGCAAAGAAGGTACTTTCACCACCCGCATATTACAGGTGGGAAAATGGAAAGATACACAGAAAGGTAAAGCACTAGGATTCAATCCAGGTTCTCCTGGCTGGGTCCTGCTAGATTTCAACTCCCTCCTTGGAGATGGAATCCACGTAACTAACCGGCTGAGAAAAACCCTTCTTCTTTTGAGCACAAAGAGGTTGTCCGTGACGCTCCCCCACTGGAAGGTGAGCATATGGCACAACTCCTCAGAAAGGAGCTTCACCTGAGGTTTCTGCTCAGGATAGAGACGACAGAAAGCTCCAGGCTCCAAGGTTTCTAACACCCGTCCCAAAAAATTCCTTAACCTGCATTTTTACTTCCTCTAAGGTCGGTCCCATTGTCCTATCTTCATTTGTCACCTAAAGTACAGTCTCCCATATGTTCTCAGGAGTCCCTCCCACCCACCACAGGCAATCAGAGAGATCCTACCTCCCTACTGCCCCAAAGGTCCTGCTAGAATGCTCTCAGCCTGTACTCAGGCCTGAGCCCCAAACTATTTTCTTGCCCCCAAAATAATCTTCCCTGAGATGCCACTTCCCTCTTCTTGGCTATGCTCTGCCTCCTGCCAGCAATGCCTTCCCCAGCTCTGCTTCTCAAACTCCTACCCATCCTTCAAAGGTGAGCTCAAAAGTCACCTCCTCCAT
The DNA here is from genome assembly GCA_019455555.1 of Galemys pyrenaicus. Classification (NCBI taxonomy): domain Eukaryota; kingdom Metazoa; phylum Chordata; class Mammalia; order Eulipotyphla; family Talpidae; genus Galemys; species Galemys pyrenaicus. The sequence goes on along the minus strand of JAGFMF010012145.1, from coordinate 417,612 downwards.
GAAGCCTTCCCTTCTTTTCTCAGCTTGAACTCCTCTGATGAAGTAAAGGCAATGCAGACCAACCAGACTTCTGCCATCTCTGCCTGAGGCTGTCTCCACCAGACAGCCAACCAGGAGAGCGAAGAACCATTGCAGCCCCCAGCCACCACAAACAGCCCAGTGGATGAGCGCCCAGCTCCTTCACACCTCACCCCTCTGCTGAGATAGCTGAGTTCCTGCCCCAGTACCTCCCAGGGACCCAGGCGGGATCAAGCTATGTTGCTCGAGGCACTAAATCACTTTATCCTGCTGCCCTTATGGCTCTCCAACCTTGACCAGCTCCATTCCCTGCTCCCTGCTGACCTTGACCAGCTCCATTCCCTGCTCCCTGCTGGCATCTCCTGGGACTGCCTCTCAAATAAACAACTTGTGCTGAATTTCCATGCAGACCCACACTGCAGGGCGCTGGCCCTAGCACTCAGCTAATGCCTTTGCTGTGTGGCTTCACAGAGGCCTTGAGAGAGGACCACTAAAACCACAGGCGAGAGGGTCTAGCACCTTCTACTCATCTCAGCTGGCCCTTTATGCATATTATCTCCTTCAACACTCACAACTACCTTCAGCGGCGCCTTGCACAGATTAAAAAGAAGGAAAAAAACTCAAAGGTAATGACTCGTCCAAGATCTCCTCCTCAGCCAGCACTGTCAGGGCTGGGGGTGAAACCCCGGCAGACTGATCCCAGAGATGGGGAATTTAACCATCTTGTGGGGTGTGGCAAGTGTAGTTACAGCACCTGCCTCCCAGGTGCCATCATGAATACTTGGAAGGTGTTCTTCTTAAATGCTCTATGCATTTGCAGCTGCAGGCGCATGCGTGTGTGCATGTGTGTGTGCGCGTGCATGCGTGCATGCATGTGTGTGTGCGTGCGTGTGTGTGTGTGTGAGAGACCCCTGAGGATTGTGCATAAGGATGGATTGCATCTTACAGACCTGAGTCCTCTTCCTGCCCAGTCCAGTGCCCGGTACATGCTCAATCAGTAAATGCTATTAGGTGCCTATTAAAATGAGTCGGCAGCCAGGCTCAAGGGACCAGGCCACAGACAGGTACAAAGGACAACTCTCCACCACCAGGCTGTGTGACCCTTGTCAGGTTACAGACCCCCGCTGGGTCTCTGCGGGAGAGAAGGTCCTACTCAAAAGGATCTGACCTCACACAAATGGAATCCCTGAACACTGACTCCAACCACTCGTTGAGCAAAGTGCAAAGGTGCTGGGTGAGGTTAGACGAAGACAGGAGACATCCTGGATTACTCGGGATCAGACCCATTTGCACCATTCTCAGGTGAGAAAACGCGCTTCCTCCCAGTTTTGAAAATTGGGATGTGGCGCCACCTGGTGGTCACTAGGTCTTCCAGCGTCCACCATGTTTTCTTTTTCCTTGCGTATCTCCAGGCCATTGACCCCAGTGAAGCCCTCTGGGAACTCCGTGCAGTTCTACTCTCCTCACCAAGTACGCGTGAGCTGTGTCCAGACACCAAAGCCCAACCCAGAAGAGACGATCGTGATTGAGGTGGCCACAGCCCCTGCCCAACGGTTGAGAAGAGTCCAGACCAGATCTCCAATAAAAATATAACGTAGGGCCTCCCTGGTGGCGCAAGGGGTTAAGTCGCAGCACTATGAAGCTATCAGACGCCACAGCAGCGCGAGTTCGATCCCTGCCTCCAGCCAGGGAGGGGACCCACAGGGTGCAGCAGACCTCTCCTGCCTCGCCTGCTGCTCCCCTCAACAGTGTGTTTCAGTCAGTCTGCCTGTTCTGCTCCCCACTCTGTCTCTGGTGAATCCTCTCACCTCCTGTACTTCTGACCTGTACCCCAGTTCTTGTCGTGCCCACTAAATATCACCCGTGCCCAGTCCAGAGTTCCATTTTCTGTCTGGCTGCGTTACTTGTCACCAGACTATCCCTTCCTCTTTCTGAGACCCCTTGGCTAGTTCAAACCTGGCTCTGAGTAACAAACTTGGAAGTTCTGGACAATATGAAGGAGGAGGATGCCCTAGAAATGAAGGCTCTAGACACATTATCAAGGTTTCTAAAAACCTCGATGTGTTGTAAAACAGCCTGTGCCGGAGACAAGCTCTGGATATGGCAGGGTCCTCAGAGGAAAAGATGGCGTTGGCGGATGAAGGGGATAGGGGAGGGGAAGGAGAAAATGCAGTCACTCCTTTTAGGGTGCAAGTGTCTTCTGCCATAGCCTCAGTGTTTACACATCACAGGCAGCAGTGAGATTACATCAGCATTTGCATAAACTAGTCTTAAGACTAGCCCAGGGTCTAGTGACCTTTAGCCAAGATTTATGACCTATCCAATCTCAAAGTATAAAACAATCATGTTTCTATTAGTACCCTAATTTCTATGGTTTTTTTAGTTTATTTCTCAATGTCAATAGCAACTTTGCGTAACCACAACTAATAATTTTACTTTTATTTAAAGGACTAATTTTAAGGTTTAGGGTCAAACTAAAGTCAGTACCTAAAAAATGACAGGCCCCCAATCAAAGGGAAATACTAAAATTAAAACTTAAGTCATATCTAAGTCCTATTTTAATCTTCAAGGGATCATTAACCTCATTATCACCTGAACCTAAAACTGATTAGTAATGTTTTATGTTACTTAGGAGTTTTTCTATATACGATTATGTTTTAAGTAAAACAATAGCAAGGACAAAGGGAGAAGGGTAAAAAGGGCTTGTGTGCTCATTTATCGCCAAGGAAACGTAGAGCCTTTCAGATTGGGCCAAGCCACAGAGGTCACTCCTCCATCCCGGAGCTAGTTTCCCATAGTAGATGTTTAGGTCTGGGAAACTTTAATAACTAACTTTTGAGTTATTATGATTAAGCAACCACATTTCGATGACAACTCTGACTATTTAGTTTTTTGGTATCGGTGGCCTTATGGTATCGGTGGTCTTATGGTATCGGTTTTAGAGAATTTTGTGTTACATTATTTGCCAATCAGTCGTTCATCATCAGAATGCTTAGCAACCTACTATTTTGTTTAGCAGCCCAGCCAATTTTACAAGCACCCCCCGTGGGTGAATTTCCAGCTAGCGCTTTATCGTGCCTTCTGCAGACCAGTACCTGTAATATCAGCCCAAACAGCGGCGATCCGGGGGGGCCAGCCTGTGGAGCACCCTGACATCTCAGAAGCTTGTTTCCCCAAAAACCCTAAATATATATATATAATACTTACACCTCCTGAACTTGAGCCTGTGCCGGCTCTGATGGGCCAAGCACTGGGCTGTCAATCAGCTCACTATGGCCCCCCACCTTCCCAGGGCAGGCCAAGGGGCTCTCCCACTCCGAGGAAGACACTGAGGCCCAGAGATGTCCCCCAGCCAGTGAGGGGCAGAGCTGGACTTGACCCCGGGTTTGCCAAATCCAGAGGTCACGCTCTTCACCGCCAGGCTCATGGTGACCTCTGCGCAGAGGATAATAATAACTCGCCCATCACAGGGCTGTTGGATTAATGAGTAAAGAGCCGAGAAAAGCCTCGAGGGGCTCCTGGCACCCCTAAGGGCTCAGCACTGCCATTGCCCCCGGCAGCACCAGGCTGCCCAAGACCACATTCAACACTCAGCGTTAGCAGCGTTCCTCTCTGGACCGGGGTCCCGCTGCTCTGGTTTTATGTTTTCACAGCGATCAGGCATTACCTGTCTGCTTCTTTCTTTCCATATATTTGCCACATGCTGCCCTCGGTGAGCTTCCCGCCTCTTCAAGGCAAGCCTTGAGATGACTGAATCACCCCCAGCGTCTCCCAAGGCTGAGCAGAGACCCCAATAAAGGGTCATTGGGGAACAGCCCAGTGGAGCCTGTTCCAGCTCAGGGTCTCCGGCCCCAAGCTGGGTGGGATCAGGTGTTGCGGGTGTGGGGTGCAGGTAGGTTCAGGAACTGACTCCAGCTACCTGACCTTCTCTGGCAGGCCCCAAAAGGCACAAAGAGATGCCTCTGGCTCTTCCGGGCCCCGGGGAGCCGTGGGAGCAGCCTGTGATGTGTGAGACCTCCGGCCCTGAATCCACCAACAGCTGTGGCCACTTCAGCTATTTTAAACCCTTGGGCACCCGGAGTTTCCCGTCACAACACCCAGGCCCTGGGGCCCACTCTGAGGGCCTGAGCCAGGGGCAGCAGCCCAGGCTCCCGAGGGGGTGGCGGTGGGGGTGGGGTGGGTGTTTAAGTGGCGGTGGGGGTGGGGTGGGTGTTTAAGGAACGCTTGAGCCTTTGTCTTGTGCAGATGTGGTGCTGTGGGCTGTCACTGCCGAGACCATCCTCTGTGTTGGGATCGGTTCACACAAGAGAAGGAACAGGCGGCCCCAATGGCAGGACGAATCCCCGAGGCCCCCAACGGAAGGGCAGAGGCTGCAGCTTGGGTTCCTCACCCCCACTTAAGGGTCTTCTCGCCCTTACCCACTTGCCTGGCCCCCGCCCTTCCCTCTTGGTCCCTACCCCAGCTCTGCCAGGAGTTGAGACCAAAGCAGATTCTTCACCCTTCCTGAGGCTTCCCTCATCTGCAGAGTGGGGGCTTCCCGGGAGGGCAGCATCCTCTAACCCAAACAGGTGAACCCCTCAGCGGCCAGCGCCTGGCCTGAGACAAGCAGAGAAGCGCCCTCCTCTTCTGCGGCCCTCTGCAGTGGAGCCCCCACCTGGGGCCGAGGCGAGAACCAGAGCCCAGACCCTCCAGGAGGTCTGTATCTCGGGGCACCAACTGGTCAGATCCACCCGCCACCCTCCCCTCCGCTGCCAGGCAGCCCCAGCCCTCTCCCCTGCCTGGGGGTGACCTTCATGGGGCAGCCAGAAGGGCCTGGCACTCCCAGGCCGACCACTCCGCAGGAGGCAGCCCTGCCACCCAGCGCCCACCACAGCTCCTTGGCAAACCAGGCTCAGCCTGCCAGCCTGGCGGGTGCCCCACTCACTCCCACCCCCATTTTCCCTCCGGTAATGCCAATCCGATAGTTGGGGATGGAAGGGAGCAGGCTGCTCTGCTCCGGGCTGGCGGGTCTCCCTCCCCCCTTCCCCTCAGGTTGCAAGCACCTCCTTCCAGAAGGGCCAGGCAGCCCCCGCCTCCGGAAGCCCCGGACCCCAGGCGGGGTGAAGGCACCCACCCCCTCTGGGCTCGCACCGCCTTGGTCCGCCCCTGGCAGCTCCACCTTGGCCCTCTCTGCCCTGCTAGGCTGTGGGCGCCGGGAGGGGAGACGGATCCTTTGTCCGGACTCCCATCACCCGCATGGGCGCCCACTGAAGGTCTGTTGGAAAAATGAATAAAATCCAGGAACTGCAACTGCTCACAACGGCTACATCACCCCTACCTCGGGTGGCACGGGTGACGGGGAGGGGCGCGGGGAACGGGGAGGCGTGGTCACGCTTGATGGACAGGCCCGCAGCCACTGGGAAGGGAGGCCACGTTGCCCCGCCCACCAGCGGCGGAATAAGGGCTTGCGGGCCTTGGGCCCGGAGGCTGGAGCTCGCTCACCTGCAGCAGGTGCGCCTGGCAGACCCGGACAGACCAGGGGCGCGGGGCCCGCACCGCCGGGAAGATGCGCGAGCGCACCGTGCGGCTGCAGTATGGGAGCCGCGTCGAGGCGGTGTACGTGCTGGGCACGTACCTCTGGACCGACGTCTACAGGTGAGCAGGGGCCGCTGCATGGGCAGGAGACCCCCTTCCGACCCCGACCCCGGGGCAGGCCTGAGATCGCACCCGAGCCACCCAAGAGACCTGCCCGAGCTCCGGGACTCAGCTGTGCTTCCTACGCGGAGCTGCGCCTCGGCCAGAGTCCCCCTGCGCCAGGAATCCCAAAAATCGCGCGCAGAAACCTGACAACCCCTAAATCTCGTGTCATTCTCCCCAGAGCCTTAAGAATCTCCCGGACACCCTTATGCAGCCCCCAGCGCCCTCACTACCCCTCTCGGGGACCCCCACAGCTTCCCTCCATCCTCTCCCCTTTCACTTTGCTGCTCTCTCCACCCTCACCTCCCTAAACCTCCCCTCTCACCACCCACCTCAGGCTCATCGGAGCTTCCCCCCGGGGCTTGCTGGGGACCTGGGGCAGGGCCAGAGGGAACTTCCTGGGGCAGAGTCCCGCCTTTGGGGGTGCTCGGCCCCCTGTTTCCCCCCATGGGTCTCTGGTGGTTGCCTCTCCTGAGTACCCACCAAGAGCCTTGTCCCCAAACGCCTTCCGCTAACCTCACGCTGGCCAGGGAAGGACCTTGTTCCTCCTGTTGAGGGCGTGGGACTCTGGATGGGCTGGGGGGAGGGGGCTTTGAGAAAAGAACCTGATGCAAAACCATCTCCCCCTCCTCTTCTCCTGGCATCCAACTTTGCTGGGCAGGGCTTGAGAGGGCAGGAAGGTGGGGTGGGGAGTGGAGCTCAGCTGCTGAGAGGCAGTCAAGTGCGGTGATCCATGTCCCTGGGGAGGGGGGTGAGGCCTCCGGGAAGGAGATTGTGTCCAGGGAGGGGTGGGGCGAGCCCTCTCTTACCAGCACTTGAAATGTTCCCCATCGCTGGGGTGGGAGGAAGCCGTGCTGGAACCAGGGGGCAAGCAGGACTGCGGTGGGGCCCTGTGCTGGGCACCTGGGCAGGACCCTAACCTGCCTGTGCCGCAAACCGAGCCGGGGCCAGTGTGGTTCCCTGCTCCCGTCGCGCTGTCGTCCGCCTCCCCCAGCTCCCACCAAACCCCAGCCCTGGCTTCCCACACACCCTCCCAGCCAGTTCTCTGTCACCTCCAGTGGCCCGGGCAGCCCTCCCTGCCCAGCCAGTTGCCTGCCGCCTCCTCCGCAGGCACTGGCCAGGCCGATAGCATCAAGCCCCAGGCTCTGTCCCCGTCCTGACGGCAAAGGCCCCGTCACTTCACGATCAGGGCCCACACGCTGCTGAGGGCTCAGCTGTCCACGTGTAACCCCGGCAATGACCGTGGGGTCGTGGCACAGTCATGGAGTAGGGTCCAGGCCTCAGTGGCCCGGGAGAGTGCCCCATCCTCCCCACCCCGTCCCTAGACTGGGCACTGCCAGGGGGCGGGCTGGGAGCCAGGAACTCAGGTCTCTAAGCCTCAGCTGTCACTATTGCTGCCTGTTTGCTCACTGGGGCACCGTCTGCAGCCTCCAGTGGGGGCAGGGAACAAAGACAGGGGCTGTGCTCCAGCCATCCCTGCCCTCTGTCCTGGCAGAGAGGCCTGGCCTGAGCGGGGCATTGGTGGGGGAGGTGCAGAGGTATGACCTCACCTCTGTCCTTTCTCAAGAAAGCAGCGGGACCCACAGGGCGACCTGCACTTCCTTCAGGCCACCACCCCACCCCGAGAGCAGTGCGATCTGGTCCCACAGAAAGAGGGCGGGAGAGGCTCAGATAGGGCCACACAGGTGGTTTATAATTTTCTAGGAGCCACATCTTTTGGTTTCAAATAAGTGGAATTAATTTTAAACAAGACAAGTGGAATTAATTTTAATACTTTTTTAGCCCAAGATACCCCAAATGTTAGCATTTCAATAAGTAATCTATTCAAGTAGTAGCAATGAGACAGATCGTTTGCATCTCCTTGTCATGCCCAGCTTGAAACGCCTGTATTTTAGATTCACATCTCAGTGTGGACTGTCTGATTTCGGTGCTCGCAGTCCCTGTGGCCAGGACCCCGAAGGTCAAGAGCGCTTGGGGCGGATGAGCCTTTATGGCGGGGCTGCCCTGTGCGTTGCAGGGTGTGTGGCAGCGTCGTGGCCTCTATCCCTGCGTGCCACCAGCAGCCGCTCTGGGCCCTTCCCAGCCCAGACCCAGGTCCTGCTTCCAGGGTCTCTGCAGACATGTGGCCTGGGAGGCCTGGCCCAGTTAGGGGGTGGGTCTTGGCCCCAGCTCCTGAGTCACAAATGTGAGTGAACACCCACTTGCCTTTCCAAGGGCTCTGGACCCCCTTCCTGAGATGCACATGGCCACTGCCCCTCCAGCAGGCCTGGCCACTGCCCCTCCAGCAGGCCTGGTGGCCCACGCACCCCCTCCCAGCCACTCTAGCCTGAGCCAGCCGGCTCTGAGAGCTCAGCATCCGGAGCAGAGGCCTGAGAGAAGGAAGTAGGTTTTTACAGAGATCTACTCTGCGGTCGCTCCTGCAGATACCTGCTGTTTCCTTCTTCTGCTTCCACGTGTGTTTGTCTTAGGTGTGGCTCACACGCCCCTGTGGTCCTGGGGCCAAGGGGACTGGCATCAAAGTGGGGCCCGGTGGGGGGCATCTGGTGTTGTTTCACCTCCTCCCCCACTTCTAACAAGTCATGTTTTCCCTGCACTGGACCCAGAGAACCCCCAGGGGTGGTGGGATGGCAGAGGGGCCTGGGACTGAAGTCGAGGGGTGCTCCAACGCTGCCCAGCTCCCCCCAACCCACAAGCCAGGCCGTGGAGGCAGCTCCCTTGGATGCACATCTTTCCAGGGGATCAGCGCTGTCCACGAGGTGGGTGTCCATGGCCCTCCCACCCCCACCCAGGCAGAGTGGCCAGGACCTGAAACCTGAGGTGTGCACGAGCACAGGCAGACAGGGCGGAGCAAAGGCTTCTCTGGACTCTGCAGAACAGAGTCCTGGTTACATCTAACCTCACGATGAGCCACGAGGTGGGAGGTGGGGGTGACCTACCCCCTTCCCCAGAAGACCCCAAGGCAGAGGCTGACCGGCCATTTTTCCCAGCAGGACCTTGCCCATCACCCTCTGATAGAAGACGGGAAGGGGGCAGGGCAGGCGTTCCCATACATCCACAGTGAAGCCCCAGCAACCGAACAGCACAGGTCACTCACACAACCCGAGGCGCCGGGCACTGCCCCCGGGTGAGGAACCTGAGGGAAGGAATGCTTGTCCAAGTTGGCACAGCTGTAAATGGTGGCGGTGCAGACCCGGGCCCCTGGCAGCTCCCCCAGCTGCCTTCGGGGATGCATAGGCAAGTCGGCCCTCCTTGTCCCACCATCTCCACCCGCGGGCCAATGGGGGGCTCCCCATTGAGTGAGTGAATGGGGTGTGTCCAGCGATGCATGCCAACAGCCTGTCCCTGGGCTGAGCTCTCTGCCCCCAGCTTCACGGGATGGGCACCGTTGGAAAGGCCAGTAGAAGGTCAAGGGCGTGTGGCCGAGCTTGGCCAGAGCAGGACTTGAGAGAGTGATGGTGGGAGGAATCAGGCCAGGTCAGGCGGCCCCATAAATTAGAACAATGTCCAGCGCCCTCAACCCTAAAAGGGAGGCCCTGCCAGGAGCTGCTCCAGCACTCGGGTTTCAGGCTAGTCCCCCGGGGGTGCAGGGCTCTTAGCAGGACCCAGCATCCTGTGTGTCCAGCCCACGGGACCCTGCATGGCTGGGCTGCGAGCTTCCTCGCCCTGCCCACGGGGGGCAGAGGGTCACCCCAGTGCTCATCCCTCAGCTGGACCAGCACACCTGTTCAGCTCTGGGGGGAGGCAGCTCCGTGCCGCCTGGCCGTGCCAGGGCCTGTGCCCAGGGGCTTTGCCCAGCCTGCGTGTCACGGTCACTCACCCATGAGGCCAGGCAAGAAGCCAGCCTTGGTGTCCCCTCCAGGTCTCTGAATCCCACCTGGAGGCGTTCTAGAGGTTCCTAAGGGATTTTCATTTGACTTTCCCCCAAGCCACCCCCACCCACCCGGCTAGTGTCCCTTCCTGGAGGCCCTTGAAGGGCTCTAAGCCCCGCATCCTCTTCCGGAGGGTAGCAGCCAGGCCTAGGGCTCAGAACGAGAGTGCCCCTCCGTTCTGACATTCCTTCCCGCAGACGTGGGGCAAGTACTTGCCCGCTGTGGGCCTCAGTGTGCTCATCTAGAAAATGGGGTGATGTGCTACGGTCCTCGTGGAAAGATGACCCTGGCAAGTAGCCAATACTCAGCAAGTAGTTATCAAGAATTAGCATTGGTTTTATTATACTATTAAAATTAACAATGAGGCAAGGTCTCAAAGAGCTCATAACCCTCATGAGAGAAAAATACTGGCCAGTTGTTAAGTGTTGTTTCAGGCAGTGGCAAAGGGAATGGAATGGGATGGGAGTGGTGATGGGATCAGGGAAGGCTTCTTGGAGGAGGCAGTACAGTGGGTCTTGACGGATGAGCAGGGTTTCATAATGAGACCAGGGCCTGGTAGCAAAGTGCCTGGCAGCAAAGCCGGAAGCAGGGGGATGGAAAGGACCTAGTTTCAGCGGCCTGGCGTAGGAGGTCAGCGGGTTGGAGCATTGAATGCCAAGCCCGGCACTGCAGGCCATGGGGAGTCACTGAAGGTGTCTGGGAAGGAGACAGAGACTAGACTGATTCTCCCCCGAGGAGAGGGCCCCGAGGAGCCGGAGGCTCTCCTGCGAGTGACAGAGGCGCTGAGCTGCCCAGGAGGGGACAGGCCAACAGAAGGCAGCGGTCACGGTTTGCCTCTGTTGGTCCCTGTCTCACCTCAGGCCTCCAGCCCTACCGTACCCGGTGTGAGGCCGGCCTCCCCCATCCTTGTCCTGCGGGTGCTCATCCTCGGGGTACATGCAAGCCGACACCCTTGCTCCTGCAGACACCCAAGGGCAGTCGCCTTGGGCTGCCAGCGGCTGGGGTGACTGTGAGGGTGAGCCCCAGCTGGTGTTAACAAGACTCTGGCAGGTGGGCCGGCTGACAGCCAGATGCCAGTGGCGAGCAGATATGTCATGCCCTCAAGTCTGGGGCTGGAGAGCCGCCCCAGTCCCTCAGGCCACGCCGGAGCCCTCCCCGCTGGCTGAGCCGAGACCAGAGAAGCTGGCTGTCTGCCCGAAGGCCGAACAGCACTCGTGGGTGGGGGAGATGTTCGGGAGATGTTCGGTCCAGAATTCCCTGTTCTTCATCTGACACTGCTTTCCTGTCTTGCTCAAGGCTCCTTTGATTGACACCAACAAATCAGCCATTTCTATTCCCATGACCACCGCCTGGTCCCATGTCACCAACGTTGCTCCCCTGGACAGCTTTCGTCGCCTTCTCACTGCTGCCCCCACTTCCACTGTCATGCTCCCGAAACCCGTTCCCTAACCTGCACCTGTGACCTCCCTACATCCCCTTCTTAGAAGCCTTAAGAGAAAGGCCAGCTCTGTGTATTCTCCTTCCACCACTCTCCCTCCCCCGGCTCCCACATTCCAACTGCTCTGTCTGGTTTTCTCAAACCTGTGGGGCTAACTAATGCAGCCTCAGGCCGTTGTCACCCAGGCTGCCCTTGCTGCTTGGAAATCTCTGCTCTCCTGTGCCTCCTTTGCCCCATCAGCGCTTCTCACACTGTGGTCCCTGAACCAGGAGCGTTAACACCGCCTGGAAGCTGGTTACTTTCTCATTCCACAATATGTGTCTAGCAGATCCTCATGGTGTACACTTTAAATGTATGCAATTTTCTTTAAGTTTTTCCTCAGTATAAAGGGGATGGGAGAGAAATGCAGTTTCTCAGCCTCAGTCCAGACTGGGACTGGGCCAACAACCTGTGTTGTAACTCAGGTAATGCTGATGTACACTCCAAACTAAGAACCGCTGGTCTAATTCATTCTTGTCTGTTGCCTCCAGTGTAAAATTCTCCTCCCAAATGCCACTTCCTCCAGGAAGCCTTCCTTGACCACCAGGCCAGGGCCTCACAGTCCCTCGGACTTTTCTTAATACCACTGATCATACAATTTACCGTGTGATCTTGAAAATCTTCCTCTGATACTAGAATGTATGCTCCAACGACCCAGAGAACATGCTACCATTTTTTCTAGTCTTCCCTCAGCACCTAGAACTGTGCCTGGCACACAGTAGGTGCTCAGTAAATAGATGTTGCATAAATGACCACATAAGCAATCCTTCCTCTTCCAACCCTTCCTGCAGCAAGCATTTATACTTAACAGTATTCCTAGATGCGATCAGGTACTGAAACAAAAAGAAAATCCAACCCCAGCTTCAGGGAGTTCACGGCCACAAGGTAGAACAAGCCCGGGACACGCTGATGGAGTCGGGTCTCCAGGCAAAGCAGAAGTCACCAGGCAGGGACGTGGGGGAAAGTACTGCAGGCAGAAGCAACAGCGTGTGCACAGAGTACGATGAGGTGGGGACAGCGGGGGGAGTGCAGGTGGTGGGGTAGCTGCAGGAGACAGCTGGAGAGCGAGTAGAGAGGCGGGCAGTGGCTCAAGGGCCCTGGTCAGGGGCCTCTCGAGTGGCCTGAGGCGTCTGGATCATTTCAAGCCGGCCAGCGACCTGATTTCTTTTTTTTTTTTTAAAGATTTATTTATTTATGCATACAAGCACTGGGGTACAGGCCAGAGGTGTGGGGGGGGGGGGAGNGCAGATAAACGGAAGTACACTCCTGAGGGGAGCAGCGGGCACAGCAGGAGAGGTCTGCTGCACCGTGTGGGTCCCCTCCCTGGCCGGCAGCAGGGATTGAACTCGCGCTGCGGTGGCTGCGGTTTGCTTCATAGTGCGTTGCTTAACCCACTGCGCCACCAAGGAGGTCCTGATTTCTTTTTTAAAAAAGCTATCTTTAAAAAAAAAAAAAAAAAACGCTCTCATAATACAGTTTGGGGAACCCGAAAGGGTGGAGCCATAGGGTCAGACTCCCAGTGGATGAATGGCCGGTCCTGGGACACCAAGGTGGGCAGAGCAGATGTGGCCTGGGCCCGGCAGCCTGTCCTTCCACCCCCTGGTGGACTGAGATGATGGTCCCAGGAAACTGTATTTCTAACATTCAGTCAAATAAGGGCTCCATTCATATCACTCTCAGGGAGCTGTTCTGCCAGTCCCAAGTTTGCGGAAAGAAGGGAATAGGCATTTCCTTAGGGCCAGGAGCCCAGCAATCAATCAACACAATCAGTGTCCACAATTTCTGGTTTTTCTGGTTTTCGTTCATAGACTTTGAAGTGTCAAAACGTCCCTGTTGTTCTGACTCAGGCTTCTTGTCTGGGTCCTGTCCTTCCCATCTTCCTGGAGCTGCCTCTGGCCAGTGCCAGCGGGATTGCTTCTGGGCCGGCGCTGACACCAGTTTACGCAGGGACTTGACACTTTCTTCCAGCCCCTTCAGGGAGAGAGGTCCCGATGTGCAGTTCTTTTTTTTTTTTCCTTATGCACACAAGAGCTGCGGTACAGGCTAGAGGCGCAGGGTGTGAGTGGGTTCCCCAGAGACAGAGTGGGGAGCAGAACAGGCAGAGGAACTGAAGTACACTGCGGAGGGGAGCAGCAGGCGAGGCAGGAGAGGTCTGCCGAGGGGTTGGGGGTTCCCTCCCTGGCTGGGGATCAAACCACGCGACAGTGGCTGCAAAAGCCCCACGGTGTGGTGCGGCGCCCAACCCCATGTGCCAGCAGGGAGGCTCCTGAAATGCAGTGCTCACACACGATCGTGAACCTCTTTCCCTCTGGCAGGAGATTGTGGCTACTACCAGGACCCGTTCTTTCCCTGGGTACCGTTCTGGGCCCTTCCCTACAATCTCCAAGGACAATTGGTGTCCACAACCCAGGCTCTCGGCTTCAGGTTTCTGCGGGAATTCTGAGAGGTTCTCCCTGGGGAGCGAGCTGCCTGCAGGACCCACAGGAGACAATGGGTGTCTTTGTTGCTTCTGCCAGCCTGGTTCCAAGAATAGCTGTTTGCTCAGCCAGAGCAGGCCTAGTGCTGGGTGGTAGGAGGCGGTGGGGCTGGGAGTGCCAGTGCAGGCCAGGCATTAACCCTCCGAGCCTCTGGGGCCTCCTACAGTTCCTCACTGGTCCAGAGGAATGAAAGTGGCAGGAAGCATCACTTACAGCAACTTTTGTAAGCGCTCATGTCCTTAAAGATCACCCTGCCCTGTGCATTAGTAAAGCGCTTTTTTTACAAAATAGAATTGGGTGCACAAGAAAAAACACCAACAAGGAGGAGGGGGAAAGAATTGCATGCAGAAACTCGGTATATAAAACCAGATAAAGTGGGGCCTCCCTGGTGGCTCAGTGGGTTAAGCAACGCACTATGAAGCAGACCACAGCCACTGCAGCACGAGTTCGATCCCTGCCACCGGCCAGAGAGGGGACCCACACGACGCAGCAGACCTCTCCTGCCTCCCCCCCTGGTCCCTTCAGCAGTGTGTTTCAGTCAGTCTGCCTGTTCTGCTCCCCACTTTGTCTCTGGCCTGTGCCTCAGCTCTTGTATGCATAAATAAATAAATCTTTAAAAAATAAAAATAAATAAAACCAGATAAAGTGACAGTGGCGCTGGTTGGGAGAGGCAGGGACCTGACAGGGAGAGCCCCACTTTCCAGCGCCTCTCACCCACCGCTAGCCGGCCTCTCTGAGCTCCCCAGCTCCAGCCACCTGTGACCCATCCCATCCTTTCCTGTCATTGCACACCTGAAACTGAGGGAAGGCGTCTCCAAGCCCCCTGGGAGGCGATGGGCAGAGCCAGGCTCTCCCTGAGCGGACGTGTCCCAGTCCCCAGCCCCCGATTTCCAAACCCATGATTTTCACCAGAACCACATTGCACCTACAGTCCTTAAAATTTATCAATTTGAAAAATCTTAAAATTAAAAACTTAACTTTTTCTCAAATTAACTCACAAAACGTCCTTACATCTTTAAACAGAGGTCCGCTCTCAGCCAGAACTGGCCAGCCCTATTCCTCGCCATGCACAGATAAGCCACTAATAAATACCTGAGTCTTCTCTTCAGTCCTCCACATGCCTCCTGCAGCGTCTTCGAGTGTGTGCCCTCCCGTGGAGAGGGACTCACTCTCTGTCCCGCCGAGTTCCACCCTCTCTGTCCCGGGCGGTCCTCCCCGCAGGGGCTAGGCTGCACCCTATGGGTCAGCTCCCTGGCCAGGCATCGAACTTGTGCTGCTGTGCGGTGGATGCTTCACAGTTTGAAGTTCAACCCGCCGCACCGCCAGGGAGGCCCTCAACGTAGGGATTTAAGGGAGCATCAAAAGCGTTCCGTCCCTAGCCCCCACGGCAACCCTGTTCAGTGCCTGCCCCGCAGTCTATGTCGTCTAGAAAATCGCCCCTGTACCCCCAAAGAATGACTGACTCTCAGAGGGGGGTCAGAGCCCAGCAACTATGGCAAGAAGGGGGGGGTCTTTGTGACAGGCCCCGCCCACCCTGGCCCCTTTTGGACCCAAGTCCCATGCTCTGTCCCTGACACTGGACGGGGGCTGGCACTGGACGGGGGCTGGGAGACAGGGACTCGGCCCTGCTGCCTTTGGAGCAAGCCCATTCCCTGGCCGCCACCCTCACCTCACCGCTGCCAAGGCTTCTGCCCACCGGAAGCACCAGGACGCTGGTGAAGAAGGCCGATCCCAGGCCCCTCACGACTCAGCAAGCACAAGATGGGCCCATGGGTCTGTTTGTAACATGCGGCCTCGTGAGGACCAGATGAATTCAGGGCAGCTGGGTCCTGTGGGGCTCCCCAGACCGGTCGACCTGGGACGGCCCCAGCAGCTCTGCTCCTCCAGGGGTCCCCGAAAGACCCTTGACCCGCCTGTCCCAGGAGCCCCCTAACTGGCTCTCTCCCCGCAGCGCGGCCCCGGCCGGGGCGCAGACCTTCAGCCTGAAGCACACGGAGCGCGTGCAGGTGGACGTGGTCCGTGACGGGCAGGCCGAGGAGGTGGCCACCAACGGCAGGCAGCGCTGGCCCCTGTCGCCCAGCACCACGCTGCGGCTCAGCATGAGCCAGGCGAGCACCGAGGCCGGCAGCGACAAGGTACAGGCCGCGGAGCCGGGCCTGCCGCGCCGAGACCCCGGAGCTGGGCCATAGAATTCAGCCACACACACGGCCGTCCGTTTTCTGGGGTCACATCCGAAGGGGGGAAAGAAACAGGCGCCCTTAACTTTAACACTGTGTCTTCCGAGCCCTGTGACTCAACGTCGCCTTTGGGTGTGACGCCAATGTGAAGCAATGCTCGAGGACGCAGCTTATGTCTCCGTCACCCCAGGGCGCGGGGCCCGTGGCTCCCATCCCGCCTAGTTCAGTGTTAGGCTGGGACGGCGGCAGGTTAAAATCGTGGCCCGCTGGATGATGCGCTACTGCAATCACCGGAAGTCACAGCCAAACCCTCCCTGGTCAGGCGCATCATGGTTAAAGCAGGGTGCTGAACACCCAGTTGGGAAGTGGCTTGCCAGTGTGATAAAGCCAAGATAAGGTCCCCTCCTCAAGGGGTTCCCTGAGTATGTCCCCCAGGGCCATGCTGGGCGCTATGCAAGGAAAACCCCCTCAGCCTTGTGCCCTGGGTGCCTAGTCCACCAAGGCTGACTTGGGCAGCAGAACACAGGAGGGGGACAGGGAGGCAGACGCCTCTTAGAGGCAGAGTCCCTGTTTCATTTGATAGTCTGGGAGAAGCAGCCATCAACCCAGGAGTGCTTCCTGGAGGAGAGAGTTTGGGTTTTTTTTTTTTTTTGAGATTTACTTATTTATGCATACAAGAACTGGGGTACAGGACATAGGTGAGAGGATTCACCAGACACAGAGCAGGGAACAGAACAGGCAGAGTGACTGAAATACACTGCTGAGGGGAGCAGCAGGGAGACAGGAGAGGTCTGCTGCACCATGTGGGTCAGCGCCTGGCCGGGGAATCGAACTCATGCTGCTGTGGCTGCGGATGCTTCACAGTGCTGCACCTTAACCCCTTGCGCCACCAGGGAGGGCCCTGTTTGGGTATTTGGAGGGAGCTGACTTGCAGGCTATGAAGTGAGAGGCAGGGAGGGTGGTCGCTGCCAATTGTCCTGCCTGTGACCTGTGACCTCTGCTCTTCTCCCCTCCCATTGCACCTGCTCCCCACCAAGGTCACTGTCAGCTACTACGAGAAGGAAGGGAGCGCCCCCATCGACCAGGCTGGGCTCTTCCTCACGGCTATTGGTGAGTTGCTGCGGCTGTAACCCGAGCGCCTTTGTCCCCAGGAGCTGGCCTCGCTGCCCTTCTGCGGGACACTTGGGGAGTTCTCAGCACTGCAGACCTGGCACTCAGAACCTCTAAATAATGAAGGTCTGAGGAGTGAGGCCACACGTGCCCGGGCCTCCTGTCCGGGGCGGGGGTGTCCCGCAGGAGGAGGCCTTAGTCTGGTGTCGCCAATGTCAGGGCCCTCATCACAGGCTCCGCGGGCCACAGAGAAGAAAGAAGAGTCAGCCCCCACCCTGTAGCCTGCAGGATGCTGCCCTCTCAAAGCAGGGGAAGCAGCATTGTCCTGGGGTACCCCAGTTCCTCCTTACCCGCCCAGCCCAGCCCCGGGGCAGAGGCAGCCTGGTCCTCACCTCCCCATGTCAAGCCCTTGCTCTGACCCATGAGGCAGCGATGCCCAGAGGCCAGGGAGCCCTTCGAGGCCACACAGCGGCTCAGCAGCACATGGCGTCCAGAACTCGGGGTTCTTGCCATTGCAGGGTGCCTGGGACGACGGGGCCCCCGCTCAGCCTTCAGACCCGCACACTCCTCTAGTTGGGGTGCTTTACACACACACACATAGTACACAGCACATGTTTTTTAATAGTATTTTTTTTAAGATTTATTTATTTATGCATACAAGCACTGGGGTACAGGCCAGAGGTGTGAGGGGGTGAGAGAACTCACCAGAGACAAAGTGGGGAGCAGAACAGGCAGATGGACTGAAACACACTGCTGAGGGCAGCAGCAAGCCAGGCAGGAGAGGTCTGCTGCGCCCTGTGGGTCCCTCCCTGGCCGGCGGCAGGGATCGAACTCGTGCTGCAGTGGCTGCGGTTTGCTTCATAGTGCGTTGCTTAACCCACTGCGCCACCAGGGAGGGGCCCGTTTTTTAATCGTATTATGTGTAGCAGGGAAGACACTTCCGCGGGTCGTGCCTACCCAGCCCTCGAGGGCGCTCCAGGCGTGGGGCGGCAGCGGCGGGCTGCCTGAGAGGTAGCAACGGTGTCTGCCGTTTGGTGACTCGTCCCCTGTGTCCAGGACTGTGCTGGGCGCGTGAGGAGGAGGCGAGGGAGTCCTGGCTCTTGCTGGCACCCACGGGGTGCTGGGCTGCTCCCTCCACACCAGGTTCACCGATTCTTACAACCATCCCAGGATACACCTACTAGTGCCCCCGTTTTCAGATGGAAAAAAATCAAGGCTCATCAAAAGGAAAACAAATAAACTTGCCTGAGGCCACAGACCTGGGAAGTGTTTGTGGGATGCCGAGTGGCTTCCATGGCTGACACGCTCCAGGGGTCTCAGAACTGCCTCCCAAGCAGCTAGCTCCCCAGCCCTGCAGCCGCCCAGCTGGGCTCGGCACCTCCCAGCACATTCCCTGGCAGGCTGGGCAGCTGGTCACCTGTCCCTCTTTCTGCACCAAGGGGGTGCCCAACCTCGGGGCAGTTCCCAGGGCCACCTTGGGGGCCTGGGACATGGCGACCTGGCGGCAGCTGAGAGTGTGTTGACGCTCACAGGCGCAGGAGGCCCAGATGAAATCCGGGGCTGCTCCTCCTCTTAGGGCGCCCCGAGGAAACCCAGTCCCACAGAGACACGATACCTGAGGACATCAGCAGGGAGGCTGTGGCCAGAGGTCAGTCAGTGAAGGGGACCCCAGGCGACTGAGAAGGGGACCCCCGGCGCTGTGAAAGAGGCTTCCGCCACTGAAGCAAGACGGATGGTCAGCAAAGGAAGGCACTAGAAGGACTGAGGGGAGAAGTCCTATATTGTCCAAAACTTAAATTAAAAAATAAACAAAAGAGAGAAATTTGTTTAAAAAAGATAAAAAAAGGAAGCAGTACTGACGGGACCTCCCTCTCTCCTGGGAGACCGTGGAGCCTGTGCTCTGAGGACACCTGAGAGGGGGCAGAGGCACCCAGGAGGGCGGACCAGCCTTACCCTTCTGGGGCTCTGAGGTTGTGCTGTCACTGAACAACTATTTATTTAGCTGCCACAGGTTCTACATGTTTAGGTTCCATGCACCAGGCGAATGTGCCCCACCACCCCCAAGAGGAACACTGGTTCGCCAGGACCCCTGGCGAGAACGTCTCGCTTCCCTTGGGCCCCAGGGCTCTGCCAGAGCTTCCTGCTCTTACCTGCCCTTGGGCCTCTGCCCCAGGAGCCTTTGGACTTCTTGTCCTAAGCGACCATTCAGGCGCAGCACTGGGGAGACAAGAATACCCTCCCCTGGTGTTGGGGGGCTGCTCCCTTTCCTGTCCCGACCCCCCCTGAGTGGGAAGAGCCCCGACCTCAGAGTAGAGAGAGCGACTCTGAGCTCTGACTCTGCCCCCTCCAGCCACATTGGGACCGTCACCCCCTCTGTGCCTCAGTTTCCTCATCTGCAAAACGGGGCCCATGGCACAGACTTGCAAGGATTCAGGGTGGGGTGTGTCAGTGCTGGCTGAAGCTCTTTTCTCTTCTCCCTCCTGTTGGGGCAGCCACATTTCCTCCGAGTGAGGCTGGAGAATCTTACTGTCCCTCTGTCTTCCTTCTGGGGCCTGGGACCTGGGACCCTGGGGTCTTCGGCCAAAGCAGGCCCTGGTGCCTGGTCTCAGTCCTCCCACAGATGTGCTGTGTGACTTTATTTTTTTTAAAGATTTATTTATTTATGCATACAAGAGCTGGGGTACAGGCCAGAGGTGTGAGGGGGTTAGAGAACTCACCAGAGAGAGAGTGGGGAGCAAAACAGGCAGATGGACTGAAACACACTGCTGAGGGGAGCAGCAGGCCAGGCAGGAGAGGTCTGCTGCGCCATGTGGCCGGTCAGCAGCAGGGGTCGAACTCGTGCTGCAGTGGCTGTGGTTTGCTTCATAGTGCGTTGCTCAACCCACTGCGCCACCAGGGAGGGCCCGTGCTGTGTGACTTTAATTAGCCCAGCCCCTCTGCACCTCCCTTTCCCCAGCTGTAACTCAGGGTTTTTTGCTCACAATCCTTGAGGCCCTTCAGGACTCTAGTTAGGGTGCATTTGCCAGCCCCCCCACCCCGGCCCCACCCCATTAAGGAGGAACCTGGGAGAAGAGTGGTCTGTAGGCAAGAGCTTTGAGCGTTTCCAGCATCAGCCTCAGGGCCTCCTCCGTGTGCCCCTGCCCAGAGCCTAGGCCAACTGCCCTTGCTGGCCCAGCGGGTAGGCACCCTTCCTCACGCCCCACCCCCGCTGGCCAGTAAGGCAAGAAGGCCAGGCGCCCTGCCACTATCCCCGGGGGCCGGCGACCCGCCAACACAGGCCTATGTGCAAGGCCGGAGGCCCCGTGTCTGGCTTCTCAGGGCCCACTGCCTTGACCCCAACCTGGTGATACTTCCCGGAACTGCCCACGCCCAGACGCCACCTGACGCCCTGGGGCGGCTCCAGGGGCGAGATGGGGTTCAGAGCCTCTGGAACCAGAGACCCTGGAGCAGAGGCCCCAGGGCAGCGCTCAGGGCAGCTCCTGCCTGTTCTCTGTCTTTGCAAGGAACCGCCCCTGGAAATTGGGTTAAATTGGGCATTGGGGAGGAAGATTTGGGGAGCATTAGGGAAAGCCTCCAAGAATGGCTTAGAGCTTTGAGGGGTTTCCGAGAGCGGGTGCAGGGGAGTGGCCGCCCTTCAGTGGCCTGAGCAGACCAGACATGGTAGCGAGGGAGAAACCGTGGAGGAGGCTGGGAGGTGGGTGATGAGGGAGCCCGATTTCAAACCGCCTGGGTTTCCTAACAGGAAGTCAGTGCAACTTGTCTGAATTTAATAAATCAAGAAGCGGCAAAGAGCATATGACTTAGTACTCCGATTGCTTCAGAAGGAAGACAGTGAGTTTCTTCGGCCTCACCCGGCACAGGAAGTCTGGACAGATATCTGTGGTTTCTTCTTTAGGGCCGTTTGCTACTATCTGATTTCTCTTTGGCTGCAAACATTGCATTGAGACATTTATGAAGTTCAATCCACGAGCTGTCAGGCACTAGAGGGGCCTGCATTATTGCTCTCCTGGGGCCAGAGCTTCACACCAGCAGCGCCTCCAGGAGAGACAAAGATTGTTGGGCTGCGGGGGTGAGAAGGCGCCCCTCCTCTGGGCATGACTTTCGGGGAGCGGGCGTGCGGCTTTGACTTGTGGAAACAGCCCGGTGTGCAGAGAGGCTCCCTGGGAAGTGAAACAGACCGAGGACTTTGCGCGGGCCCTGGCCCCTGACTGCCCACTGCAGGGACCCCAGGCTCGCGCCGCCTGGGCCACAGCAGATGCTCTGCAGTGGTCTGTGCAGTGGGGTCGAGGGGAGCAGTTTCTGTGTCTGTGCCTGACAGCACCTGGACCCCAGTAGGGCGACCAAGAAGGGGGCCTGGGGTGCCGCCTTGCCCAAGGACCAGGCACCCTGAAAGCCTCCCCCTAGACCCAGAGGAGCCTGGCTGCAGGCAGAGGGAGGACTTGAAAGCCACCCCTACACTTGGAGGGACCTCTCCTGCCTCGCCCGCTGCTCCCCTCAGCGGTGTGCTTCAGTGGATCTGCCTATTCTGCTCCCCACTCTGTCTCTGGTGAATCCTCTCACCCCCTACACCTCTGGCCTGCACCCCAGCTCTTATATGTATAAATGAACAAAAATAAATCTTTTAAAAAAATCAGAGCTTCAAATGAGACCAGTGGCAGTGTCTGTGTGGCTGGGCACGTCCTTGGCCTCTCTGAACCCAGGACTCCAGGCCTGTAACCCCACCAGCACCCAGGACTGACAGAGCAACAGTGCAGAGGGGGAGCCCCTGACCTTCCAACAGCACCCCCCGAAGCCCTAAGCTGCAGAGTCTGCAGGGCGCCCCTCACAGCTACGTTGGTAGCGGGGTGCCCGGGGCCTTGAGTGAGAGTGTTACAGGGCAACCCTAATATAAAATGGGTTTGCCTGACTGGGTCCTCACCCGCGCGCTCGAACGGCACTTATAATGCCCCAACTGCAGGCACA
>JAGFMF010012145.1:362033-387911 GCA_019455555.1 Galemys pyrenaicus | reverse complement strand
AGACCAAAAAGCAAGCACAGTTTCTTCACATGTCCCTCTGCTCCACGTGCCTCATCCAGGTTTCCTTGCTGTTCTCCATCTTCCCTTCTTCTCTTCTCTCTTCTCTGCAGAAATCTTCTTATCCTCAGCTCCACCCACCTAGGGTGGAACCAGGATTTTGGGAACTTCCCCTTTTCCTGGGACCACCCTGTTACAATAGTGCCCCATCCAGGTCTCCTTGCTGTTCTCCATCTTCCCTTCTTCTCTTCTCTCTTCTCTGTAGAAATCTTCTTATCCTCAGCTCCACCCACTTAGGGTGGAACCAGGATTTTGGGAACTTCCCCTTTTCCTGGGACCACCCTGTTACACTATTTCATTTTCCCTTTGGTCCCAGGCCTGCTTCCTGAGCCTTTCCTTCAGCAAAGAACAATCTGGACATAGTGATATTCCCCACAACAACGTAAAATTGCGCACACAGGAGAGGACAAGATGCCAGAGCCAATGCAGAAGGTGGCCGGGCCGGCTCAGCCACCACGTGAGCCGACTTCAGGGAGAGCTTTGAGGGGGCAGGGTCAGAGGTGCTTTGGAGCGTGGCTTCTGCAGCCAGACCACCAGACCATCTAAGGTCACCACGTGACCTTAGACCATGCCTAGCGGTTCTGTGACTCAGTCTCCCCGTCTGTAAAACAGGGGTTAGAATAGTGTCCAGCCCAGGCTTGCTGTAAGGCAAAAATGAATCAATGACTGACGCACACACAGTAAGTGCTTGATAAGTGTACTCTTGTTACTTTCACCCCCTTGGGGAGGCAGGAGTGGAAAATACCCTGACCAGGCTTTTTGATCCCCCCTCCCCTCCCACCCCCAGGAGATCCCCCTGACACCCATCTTCACGGACACCGTGACGTTCCGGATCGCTCCTTGGGTCATGACCCCCAACACCCTGCCCCCCGTGTCGGTGTTTGTGTGCTGGTAAGGGGTGCCCGGGGGCGGCGTGGCAGTGGCCGAGGGCCGGGCTTCAGGGCAGCAGACCTGAGTTCAGACCCCAGCTCTGTCCCTTGCCAGCTGTGTGGCCTCGGGCAACGCACTTGGCCTCTCTGTGCCTCCTTGTCTCAGAAATGCAGACAGCACAGAGCCGCTGCAAGGGTTAGATGAGATGCAGCCAGCAAAGCGTTAAGCCACGCTCTTGGCACAGAACTTGTGCTCTTAAAAATAACTACCGTGGTTGGTTTGTTTTTTTGTTTTGTTTCTTATTCTTGTAGCTGGAAACCTCCTAAGCCGTGATATTCAGCTCATTATATTCACTCAGCAATTTTTAAATTGAGCACCTAGTAGGTACCAGCCACAACAAGATAAGCAGGGGAAAGAAGTGCTGTAGGCGATGCCTGCACGCCAGAAGGGACCCCGCGGATCTGAGCCTGGGTGCTAGGCATGGCTCTTCTTTGGGAAGTCAGCCCTGGAAGGCTTTGGGGGGAGGGGGTTCTCCTCTTCATTTTGTTGGCGTGTGGCCTTAGCAAACACCACCTAAGCAGGTGAGTGTACTTGGCCTTAACTCCAGCAGTCTTTGCAAAGATGACAGTAAACATAGATGTGGCCTGGTCCTCCAGTGTGGCCCAGAGGCATCAACCCATGTCAGCACCTCAGTGAGCTGGCCCTTGTCTGTCCCTCCTCTCTGACGTCCCCCTGCTCCCACACTTCTCAGCATGAAGGACAATTACCTGTTCCTGAAAGAGATAAAGAACCTGGTGGAGAAAACCAACTGTGAACTGAAAGTCTGTTTCCAGTACATGAACAGAGGCGACCGCTGGATCCAGGTAAGGAGCCTGGACTAGGAAGGAGGTAGCCCTGGGATCAGGCCAGAGGAGTTGGCTTAACATAAAAATCCTGGCCCCAGCCGGTCCACCCTGGGACAAGGAATTCCTGCGGGAATTCTGCTGTCAGGTCATATGTGCACGTGGGAACAAAGACATGACTATCTAAGGCATTTACAAAAGACTGTAAAACATATCCCCCTGGGAGACTGAGTAATCATTTAGTGGAATGGCTTTGATGTGGAGTACTATACAACCGTTTAAAAGAATGAACTTGATCTATAGTTACAGAATGTACTTCAAGTTAAGGTATTGTTTACAGGATAATATCTATAGAATGCTGCCAATTATGTCTGTAAAAATGGGGTTCATGTGACTATAAACATGCAGGGGGTGTGCAGAGACTGTTGGTGGAAGGGGAGGTGAGAAGCTGCTGCCATCCTTTGCTTGTGGGGTGGAGAATGGGAACCAGGATTCAGGAGATGATGAGATGGACTTTGCACTTTGTGCCTTCTTGTGCTACTTCAGTCGTTTGCTCATCGCACAAGTGACCTGCCTGTCACCCGGCCCCGCCCCCACCCCTCAGGTGGGCTGGTTTTCACTGGTGCCCCCTGAGATCATTGGACAGCTCTCCCTGGTATCCCCACAGGATGAAATCGAGTTTGGCTACATCGAAGCACCCCACAAAGGCTTCCCCGTGGTGCTGGATTCCCCCCGAGATGGAAACCTGAAGGATTTCCCCATCAAGCAGCTCCTGGTGAGATGCTCAGGGCCACGGGGGCGGGGCGGGGGCGATCCTGGGGCTCTTGCAGGACAGAGTGGCCGGGGGCCCTGGGCACCCTCAGTAAATTAGCCTGTTGCCCAGGGACTCTGCTGTCTCATCTGCAAAATGGGTCTGTCGGGATAGCGACCACTGAAGTGACCACTGATGCTTTTTCAAAACACTGAAGCGTTTTCTCAGGGGAAGCGGAAAGTGCAAGAGGCAGACACTCTAACTTCTGCCACTGCCGCCACCCCCCACCACAGCAAAGTATGTTTCAAAACAGAAAATTTTAGTTAAGCGATTGTCAGAAATTGCTGTTCTGGGTCAAAACTTGTGTGAGTTTTTTAAATCAAGCTGATTCCTCAGATTCTGGAGGCCATTTCCACTCCCCACCTGGGCCCTCACTGACTGCTGTGTGAGTGAGGGTTGAACTGAAATCAGCGTCTCTTGCCCTCCTCCCCCACGATCAGAGGGGTTTGGCGAGGGGCCTTCTCCAGGTCACAGGGGAACAGCCTCCCCAGCAGCCAGGAGCCATCAGGGCTACTCAGGAGAAACCCATGCAGTGTCACGCCTGCCTCTTGGAAACATCCCCCTCCCTCGACAGGGAGACGCAGAGCCAATGGGGAGAGAGCAACGCTCGGCGATGCCAGGGGACCTGGTCCTGAGTGCCGGTTCTACCGCTTAGGTACGACCTTGGCCAAGCAACTTCACCTCCTGATGCCTCAGTTTACTCACCTGTCAAATGGGTATAGAAACAGTGTCCACCTCACAGACCTGTGTAAAGACTGAAGGCATCTCCTGCGGCATCCCTGCTGCACCTGATAAGTACCTGTGATTAGCAGGTTATGATCCCACAGCCTCAGCGAGGACTGCCCACTTACTCCAACACCAGGCGGAGAAGGGTCAAACTGGCCACCAGTGTGGCCACCACGGGCATGAGAACCAAGGCCTCCGGCTCCCGCTCTCCCTCTACTCCCGGGCACCGCCCGCCTGCAGTGTTCCAGGCTGGCCTGGATGCATGGTCCGGCTGCTTTGTCCCTGGAGGCCTGGGCCAGGCTGGGCTTTGTGCGACGTGCCTGCCTGCCGTGTGAGGCTGTGAACAAGACCAGCTGCCCTGCGCTCCGGCAAATCCGCAGCCCGCCGGCTCCCAGGCGAGAACGCGCTAATCTGCAGCCATGCACCGACCTGGCACGGCCAGCCGGGCCTTCTGCCTCTCAGCTGGGCCAGGATAAGCCAGTCTTCCCACTCCATGGTGTTTTTTAAATAGGGATGTCTGTCAGGCCAGCTTAGTCCCAGTCCCAGCCCCTATGCAAGCTTCCAAACTAGGCTCCTACCCTTTTTTTTACCAAAACATCACAAAATGACACTTAAGAGCTAGTGACTCGGGTTGAATCATTGCCCACCCCAGTCTGTTGGAGCTCTGTGCTAAGGAGGATTCTGAGGCTACATCTGGGCTCAGTGAACGAATGTGTTTGCTTGGGACTGGGTTGGGGTGGCATCTGCGGTAAACAGCTGCTGTTCCTGCGTGTAGGTAGTCAGGTCTCGCAAGGTGAGGCTGCAGTAACAAACAGCCCCAGTCTCCATGGCAGACAGCGGCCCAGGCTCATTGCTTGCTTGCAGTCTGTGTTGACTGCTGGTTGGCTGTCTGCAGATCTGCTTCCTCTTGCCTTTCTCCCTTGGTAATTGGATAAAAGTCTCAGTGATAGTAAAACAGAGAGTTCCTTAGGTAATCAAAGTGAGATTTGAACCTGGGAAAATAACCTGACAGATTTTACTGTGAGAATTGTTAGAACCATCACCCGTTGGAGTTTAGTTTGTACAGGTAAGAACAGTGAGTCACTGACGTTAGAAATCTCTTCATTCTCGACAGGGGGTTTCTGGGCCTAAGTTACTTTGACCTAAAGTTATGTTGAGGCCGTCTGTGCCCAGAGGACGGCAGTGCTGGGGTTTAATCGCTTCCTTTCTGAAGAGCGCTCTGTGGGGATGCTGATGCTGAGGCCCCAGTGTCACAGCTTTGCCCGGCTCCATGACCATTCGTGGGAGGTGAAAATATGGCTTTCCCTGCGGGCCAGGTTCTGTGTGGCTGCTTCAGAGACTTCAAATCTGTGCAGACAGCTTCGTTCTCCTGCCTGCTAAGCCAGGAAGGAGTCAGCCCCAGAACATCTCACAGTCTGTTCACATGCTTGAGGGCCCAGGCTGCGGGAACAGCCCCCGTCTGGGGACTGCCATGCTCCTGGCAAAGAAGAAGAAAACAAGAGTTGGCAGCAGCACAGCGGCTGTTGACTTCCGCTCTGAACTGCCCTGAATCCCTTTGCTCTCTTTCGTTGGCCACAGCACCCTCCAGCCGGGTCTGCCTCGGGGCGGGGAGTGTTTCCTTCCACAGAGAGAGGCCAGAAGTCACAAGTGGAGCGAGAATAGCAAGTCTCTAGAAATAATAATACGATCTACCCTCCTGCCTCAGGTTGTTAATCCAAAAGTCCTTTTACAGATGGGGAAACTGAGGGCGAGAGCGATTAAGAGATGAGCCGGGGCATCAGTAGCACAAATGAGGACTCGCCCTGAAATCAACAGTACAACAGAGTGTCTCTGGGAAACAGACAGAGGCAGAGATGAGACCCCCACATGCACACCGGGTGGAGGCGGGTGAAGGCGGGTCGGTCGCCAGAGGGGGCCGGGTTTGGACTGTGGGCTCCGGCCCTAGAGACTGATGACGGGTATTTGCCCCTGTTCAGGGCCCAGACTTTGGCTACGTGACCCGGGAACCCCTCTTTGAGCCTGTCACCAGCCTCGATTCCTTTGGAAACCTGGAGGTCAGCCCTCCGGTGACTGTGGATGGCAAGACCTACCCCCTGGGCCGGATTCTCATCGGGAGCAGCTTTCCTCTGTAAGAAAAGCCTGGGTGGGGTGGGGGAAGGGCGCTGTTTCTCTTTGGGGGTGCTGGGTTACTCGTACATGAGTGACTGGCCGGGAGAGTTAACCCTCCCGCAACTCTCCGATAAGACACACACGCTCTTGGGAGGAAACCCGAGTTACATCTTAGAGCGAATTAGGATCTAAACTAGAACCCAATGATTAACTCTTCCCAAAATGAGAGGGTAAACAATGGGATTATTCACCAGGTGGGGAAGGGATGGAGGAATTCAGAAAAGGAATAGCAGCCACCGAGAGATTTTAGAGGAGCCCAGCCCCAGAAGCGTGAGTCCTGGCTCCTGTCCTGCCCACAGTGCCCGTTCCCGCTGCCAGGCCACAAAGAGGCTGATTCTCCCTTGGCCAGGCTGGGGAAGGAGCATGTACTGTGGGTCCTCACTCCACAGAAGGGCTGCCAGGAGCTTGCCCATATGAGGCCAGTCAGGATTTGGGCACCAAGTAACTCGGCACCACTTGGGATTCTCTGTCTGGCAGTGCCCACCCTCCCTAGGCCTCCCCTATAGTGCCAGGGGAGCATATTTAGCTTTGGTGATTTGGGGCATGTGACTTTGAAATTGAAGCTTGGATAATGAAAAGGAAGCAACCATTAGAAGATCAAAGGGAGAAAACATCCCAAATAGAAGTAACAGCGAGGGCAAGGCCTTGAGATGGTAGCAAGCTTAGCACCAGGCTGAGCAGACAGAGCAGAGGTGAGGGAGAGAAGAAAGAAGAGAGAAGGACCAGGCAGGGGCCAGGTCAGAAAGAGAGGCCATCAGGAGGACCTTGAGTTATAGCCTACGGGTAATGGGGAGACTGCCGACTGCAGGGAGTCGAGAAATCAGGAAGGTCTTCTTGGAGGAGGTCTCATTGAACTGATTGAAGTTGAGAAGAAGTTAAAGCAGCAAAGAGGCACATGGACTAGGGCAGATTTTGGAACCATGCCTTTGCCCTAGCCCCCTCCAGCAGTCCAGGCAGAACCCCTGAGCCCAGAAACTGGCCTCCTCGACCCACTGGCACCTTTGGGAGTAGAAGGCTGGGCTCCATGCCCTTCACATAGGCCACGGCTGCAGTTAACACCTCCTCTTTCCCTGTGGGCTCAAAACCCCTTCCTGAACCGGTCTCTCTGCCTGTATCAGGCTCCTTCCATGACTTCTCTGCCAACGCCACCCTGCATTCCCGGGGTTCCAGAGGCTCCGGCATGGAGGGCAACCTTCTGAAGAGCTACCTCTTCCCCAACCCCGCCCCCAGGTCTGGTGGTCGGAGGATGACCAAGGTAGTACGGGACTTCCTGCAGGCCCAGCAGGTGCAGCCCCCTGTGGAGCTGTACTCAGACTGGCTGACTGTGGGCCACGTGGACGAGTTCATGACCTTCGTCCCCATCCCAGGCACAAAGGTAAGCTGGCCCCTGAGGCCAGTGAATAGGGCAGTGCAGAATCCATGTACTACCAGCAGGGGGCGGGATCTAGAGCATGTGGACAGTATAGAGGAAGAAGGAAGTAGGCTAAAGCTGGTTTGTATGTTGTCACTGTGGCAGATAAATTTTTAATACAATGTACCCAAAATATCAGCACTCCGACATGTAATCAATATAAAATTATTAATGAGAGATTTTATGTTGTTCTGCTACATTTTCTGTTTTTGATAGTTTATGTTGTTCACGCTAAATCTCCAAAATCAGGTATATAACTTACAGCACATCTCAGTTCCAACGGGATGCAATCCAAGTGTTCCATAGTCACACAGGGCTGGGGGCTGCCGTATGAGCCGTCACCCTCTAGAGAGAAATGGGTGCACTCGGGGGTCTGAAAACGGTTCTTAACCTTTGCTGAAGTGCAAGGGATGGCTGCACATTCATACCTGGAAATTTTACGCAAATGGTCTGCCCTCTCGGCAGCTTGGAGAAGCTTCTCCTTTCTGTCCACCTTCGACGCTGAGCTTTGTCTTGGCGGTGTCGTGAGGTACAGGAAGGGTGAGAAATAGTCTTCTGAAACAGAAGAAGCCCTGCCAGCAGCCATGGCCACTCAGCACGGGAGGCGGGGGTGATATGCAGACAGGACTCAGGGCCTCGGGCAGGAGCCCCTCACGCCCCTGTGGCCTCCCCCCTGCCCCTTGGGCCTCTGCAGCAATTCCGGATGCTCATGGCCAGCACTTCCGCCTGCTACAAGCTCTTCCGAGAGAAGCAGAAGGAGGGCCACGGAGAGGCCATCATGTTCAAAGGTGAGTGGCCACAGGGTCCTAGCCGGATCGGGGGGCTGGCCCCCAATGAGGCTCTCAGGAGGGTGGGGTGGAGGAGCACTTAGTGTCTGAGCCCCCAGCTTTGCTTCCCTGGGTGTCTGGCTCTCTCGGGGCTGTGAGGTAGCTGTGCCGGGGAACAGCCCTGGCTTCTTGGTGCCCTTGCTTTGGGCAGCAGCCACCAAGTGCTTCGTCAGGACCTAGGGTACACTTTAAATTGCACCCGGAGCTCACGGCTCCACACTGGCACGCACTCAGCATCACAGACCGTGTGTTCTAGAAAGGGAGAGAAAAATGTGCACTGCGCAGTTTAGAAAAGTGGGGCCTGCAGGCAGCCAGGCAGCATCCTGGGTGGTCCCGGAGTCAGAGACGTCTGCTTGGTGCAGATGTGCACGTGACCCGGACAGAGACTGGGAGGAAGTTTGCTCTCAAATTAGTCCTGGACAGAGACAGCTGAGCTGGCGGAAGGAGTGCGCCGGTTAGGAGAGGTTTGGCAGTGCCGTCCGTTTTCCTTAAACTGTTTTTGCCGCTTTGCAGGTTGGTGCCTCCAGTCTGCCTCGCCCCAGAGTGCCCGTGCCCAGGGCTGGCACGCACAGCGCCGCCTCCACACCCAAAGGCGCTGTCCGTGCAGCACCCCGCGTCTCGGACAGACAAGGCCCATCGGAGAGCCTGTCTGCTTGGAATCCCCCACCAACGGGCTATCTTCTCTTGGGTGGGCAGGCAGGGGCCTTGGCTTTCTGCAGGTTTTCCCCCAGGCTCATCACACCCCAGAGCGCCCCGCAGGACACAGGCACAGCTGTCCTTGTCCAGAGAGGTGCGCGTGGTGCTTGGGGACGGCTCGGGTCTCTGCCACTGGCGGGCTCCGAGCCTCAGCGGCCGGGGGCACAGCAGCAGCGCCTCCCAGATCAGGCAAAATAAAGGCTAAGCGTGTAGGCGCTGGAATCAGGCCCTGGTCAGCAGCTGACTGTGCCTCGGGCTGTGAGGCCCTGGACAAGTCACGTAACCTCCCTGAGCCTCTCCCCTCACCTGCGGTGCTCGCAGGTTCCTCGCAGAAGTGCGGGGACATGCTGAGCTGGCAGCCGTGCGGCACGTCTAGAAGCGTGCCTGGACAGAGCGGCTGCGGGGGAGCCTGGGCGGGTCCGAGGCAGGTCTGGCCAGCAGGGCGCCCCATCCGGGCATCTGCTTCTGCCGCACTCACCCTGGCCAGCTGCTCTTGTGCTAGGTGCCACCCCTCCTCCTGGCCAGAGAGCAGGTGGCCACCACCGCTTCCCTGGTGCAGGTGATAAGAACAACCCTGAAGAAAGGCCTGTGCGCTGTCCATCCCAGGCAGAGGGGGCCTGGCTTCCCCTGGGGCTGCCCTCCATGCCTGGCTCTGTCTCAGCCCCACCTCCCCCTGCCCATCAGTCCAGAAGCTGG
Source organism: Galemys pyrenaicus (assembly GCA_019455555.1). Taxonomy (NCBI): domain Eukaryota; kingdom Metazoa; phylum Chordata; class Mammalia; order Eulipotyphla; family Talpidae; genus Galemys; species Galemys pyrenaicus. Next base: position 378,806 of record JAGFMF010012145.1, on the reverse strand, counting down.
GGGGCCTCGGCAGAGCAGAGCAGCCAGGCTGGGCGCTTCAGGCCAGAACGCCCCCTGCCCTCTGACCCCACAGGCTTGGGCGGGATGAGCAGCAAGCGAATCACCATCAACAAGATTCTGTGCAATGAGAGCCTCGTGCAGGAGAACCTGTACTTCCAGGTGAGGGCGGGGCAGGGGTCCTGGGGGGCTGGGCAGAGGCCCCCGGGAGGGCCGAGGCTGTGCCCCGTGGCCTCTCCCATCCTCAGGGATGGCATAGGGACGGCGGGGTTCAGAGCACGCGGCTCAGGAAAGGTCTCAATGAGCATTGGGTCTGGCACTGCGAAAGAGCCAGGGCCTCTAAAACGCTGAGCCTATGACACTCGGGGAGACACACCCTTTTCAAATACAACGAAAGCTACAGACCTGCTCTCCAGGGCATGCATCTAAGACTGTGTGCCCTGAGGTTTCACTAGGAGATCAGCCATCCCTGACAGTTTCTATCTCTGAACAGATTCCATTTTTCTGAGTCTAGAACGCTCCATAACTATATGCAGAAATAGAAACTAGTCAACAGGAACAAGTCAATAGAAATATTAACTTGAGTTAAATCTCTGTATTTGCTTGGGAGTATTTAAAATATCAAGTTTTAAAACAAAACAGAAGTCATGTCGATTTAAACAAAAAGTAAGTAGAAAGTTCAGCAGTGGTGTGGCCTTCAGGCACAGGTTGATCAGGGCTATGTGTCTCTGGACTTAGGAGAAGTGGACTTAGGAGAAGTGTTTGCAACACTTCAAAGTCTCACATCCCCCCGGCACACCACCAAGAAAAAGCGATTATTTGCCTCCAATGATTGAGCAAAAACCTTGCAGTTCACGCTGATTGAGCCGCCTGAACCAATCACCTTGACCAGAAGAATTCCATACACTGAGTGGTTTCATCCTGGGTTATTGCCCATGCCTGGGCATCACTTGTCCCACCCCTGGGACAAGGAGGTAGAGGCAGGAGTCCACTTTAGGCCTCACCTGGAAGTGGGGGTGAGGTCACCCCACCCAACAACTGTTACTGCATTGCATGAATGGATGCTGGAGAAGCACCCCCAAGGGGTTCCAGAGTTCACCTGGCTCTTTGAGAGGGGGCTTTATCAGAACGACACCTCCCTGGTCACTTCTTAACACTAGACAGATCTGAAGTCATGCCATGGCCCCCAGCTTTGACAGCAGGGTCTGGGGCCACTCACCAAGGACGCCTGCCTTGGGTTCCCTCATCTCTGCTACGGAGATGACAGAGGTGTCTGCCTCCGGGCGGGATTCGTATCAGGCGCTGGCCTCCACTAGGTGCGCAGTCAGTGGCAACTGCCAGTATTCTGCTCTTTGTTCCCCTTATCGAGACTGTTACCAAGTCCTGCTGAGAGGGGTGCTTAGAAAGGGGTGCTTGGTGAGCACTGGAGACCCTGGAGTACGCCTTGGAATGCCAGGGACTGAGGCCTGACGCTTACACAGCAGCGGTGTTGACTGAATTTGTGAGGGTGTCCCTCACCTGCCGGCACTACCTCCCTCCCTCCCCCCTCCCCCCCAGCGCTGTCTGGACTGGAACCGCGACATCCTCAAGAGGGAGCTGGGGCTGTCCGAGCAGGACATCATCGACCTGCCCGCTCTGTTCAAGATGGACGAGAACCGCCAGGCGCGAGCCTACTTCCCGAACATGGTGAGGCCCTCTGAACCCCAAGCCCCAGCCAGGCCACGCAGGGGGCAGCCAGATGCAGGAGGAGCCCTCAGCTGAGGCTGCGGAAGTCCAGGTCCCGGTCCTGGCTGAGCTGCGTGTGTGGCACTGCACGCCACCCCGGGGAGACAAGTTCATCCTAGCCGTCCCCCAGGGCCCCAGGGAACCCTGACCTGACCAGCTAGGAATTTGCTTTGTAAGTGCAAAGGGCCTTCGTGCAGGGAAGGATTCAGTTGCCATAGAAGCGAGTCCTCCACCAGCTAGAAAGGGGTGAGGACCACACACACATATGTAGATACGCACGCACATCACGCCAGTGCTCCACGTGTGGACATGTTCATACATGTCTGTACGCGTGTCCACGCTGAGGCTGGTGGCTTGATTTCCATCTCAGCTCTGCCATGTCCGACTTGCTTAGCCCCCTCTGTGCCTCAGTTTCCTTATCTGTAAAGTGGGATAAGCACAGCATCTACGTCCTAGGGTCATATGAGGGTTCACAGGGCTTAGACCTGCGGGCACATAGCAGGTGCTCACTAAACAGGTGCTGTGCCCCCGCACCCCTTCCCCCTCCTCTCCATGACTCCACCCCTCCCCTCTGCTCTCCCTATCCCTCCCCTCCCACACCTCTCCCCCATACCTCTCCCCATACCTCTCCCCCATACCTCTCCCCTCCATACCTCTCCCCTCCCTCCCCTGTCCCCCTCCCCCTCCTCTCCACCCCTCCCCCCGCAGGTGAACATGATCGTGCTCAACAAGGACCTGGGCATCCCCAAGCCCTTCGGGCCCCAGGTGGAGGAGGAGTGCTGCCTGGAGAAGCGGGTGCGTGCCCTGCTGGAGCCCCTGGGCCTGAGCTGCACCTTCCTGGACGACATCTCCGCCTACCACAAGTACCTGGGGGAGGTGCACTGCGGCACCAACGTGCGCCGGAAGCCCTTCCCCTTCAAGTGGTGGCACATGGTGCCCTGACCCGCCGGGCCTCAGGCCCCTCCCCGCCATCTCCAGACCCTCATGCCCCCCAGAGCCTGCCCCTGCCTGACAGGGCCCCCCCCCGACTTCAGGCCCCTGGAGCCCTTCCAGAAGGGGGTGGGCTCTGGGCTCTCGGTGCCTCAACCTCCCTTGGAAGGACGGCAGCATCCCCTGAAGCCACCCAGCGAGCCTCCATTCCGTCCTTCCTGACGTGGGCGACCAACCCTGACAGGAAGCAAAACCATGGGCCCCACCATCCCCCAAAGACTCCTCCGCCTCTCGTCCAAAACTGAATGAAGGGGCGGGAAGCAGGGCCTGGGCTGGCCGGTAGGAAACGGACCCTGGACGCTGGGCACACCCCGAACCAAACCGCTATCGTCACTTCAAACTCACCTCCCTCGGGGCATCCAGGCGGCCGCAGCCTGTTGTTCACTCCTTCCCGGCCTCTCCTGAGTCCCCTGGCTCTCCCTCTGTGGTGTAGACACCTCTGGCTAGCCCCATTCCAGAGGGGCAATAATGTAATGGCCTAGAACCTTCCCTGACAGCAGATCTTTTCAGTCACCTCCATGTTGAGGGCCCCTTCGGCCTCATCTTTCTCTTGGGCTCGGTTCTCCCAGGTGCTTGGAGGTTTCTTCCCAGACCAGCCTCCTGGCCACCTCAGAGTGGTGCGTGGCAGGGGCCCCCGGTCAGCCAGGTCCATCTTGTCACCTGCTTCTCTACAACAGCCAGTGCTTGACCTCCCTCCCCTCACGGCCTCCAGCACCTTCCTACTCCCCACGCAACCGCCAGGCAGCTGGGCTGGAACTGCTTCTCACCAGACCAGCCCAGACCTTCCCCCAGGACATAAGACCTGCCTGGGCCCCCCACATCAGAGCACACCTCTCAGGACACTGGCCTGGCCTCCAGCCACCTCTGGACCAGCCACTGACCATAGAGACGGATGGGTCATCCCACTCACCAGGTCCTCTCTGATTTGGACATGACCAGAAAATTCCCCGGTTCCAACTTGAAAAGACTCCGTTTCAACTAACGAAAGTTCCTTTAGGGTTAACTGATGTTGGAGAATAAGTGAATCTTAATGCCACTTTTAAAAAGTACTAATTTATAACCAGGGGAGAGGTTATAAATGTATATTCTGGGGGGAACAGAATGTTCTTCTTTGATTATTTCCTTTATTCATTCAACAAACATTTGTTGTGTGCCTGCTCAGTGCCAGGTACAGTGTTGGCTCTGAGGGTGCAGTGGCTGGTAGCAAACGGAACCGGAGCCTCATTTAATGGAGCTGGTCTGTTCTTGGCACACGATGCCCACATTTCAATGGCCAGCATTTGCCCCTTCAAGGTGTTCTTTAGAAATGCTAGGCCACTATATTCAGGATAAGCACAAGGCACAGAGCTCCTTGTGATGTCTCACTGTCTCGCTGTCTCAGTGACCTGGGATGGGGGTCTGCTTTAAACAGCCGCCTCCCTTCCATCTGGGCCAGAACCAGCCAACCAATCAGACCCTAGAACCCTCGGAATCCGTTGTCCTTCTGTGGGGACAGTAGCTCACGCCTTCAGGGCCCAGAGCCGCCCAATCGCTCCAACCCCAGAGCTGGAGACTCCAAGTGCCTATTTTGAGGGTGTTTCTCTGGAGACTTAGTGCTTGTCGAGTGTGTGTGTTTGGTTAATGTGAGTTTGGGAACTTTCTTTCATTGTTTGCTAATCTACCTTAAGGGAAATGAGCATCTCCCACGTGGAAGCCCTGTGTGTTTGTAGATTTTTCTAAGGTTCTCCCGGTCATTGATAGCCCTGTCATCTGATGCTTCTGGAGCCCCCAGAATTCAGACGCCTGTTCCCACCTCAATTGCCCAATATGAGCAGCCTCGGTGTGAACATCACCCCACCCCCATATCTCATCACTTTTCCCCGTCCCCCACTTTCTATAAATGTAGGCCCAGAATACACTTCCGTATTGCAAAACGCAGCCAAGTTCCTGTTTTGATCTTTGTTTGGAACTGTTGTCTCTAAGAGGACAGGGGTGTTGTGAGGACGGCAAAAAGCGGGCAGTTTCAACTTTCTGTACAAAAGGCCTTGGTGGAGCTTGAAAGATGTTTGGGGGAAAACCTGAAATAAACAGCAATAAAGTAAAGAGTCACGTGGCTGTCGGTGTGATGTTCTCACTGCTCATAACACCACCTGGAGCCTGCAGACCCTCCCCGGCCTGCGGGTCCTGCCTGCAGAACCAGAAGAGAGTCTGGGTATGGCTCCCATAGCATCCATCATGCAGTCACGTGTGGAGTGTTACATGGAGGTATTTGTGACTTGAGCCGCGGAATAAAAATCCATACAACACAGCCATGATCTGACAGTATCTCGTGAACGAATTCCTGAGGCCCTAAAATAGAGGCACCTGGTTAGTTATTGAGTCTAGAAGCCACTTCTGAGTTGTTTGGGCTGTGCCCGAGGGCTTCTTACCCTTCAGCCCCATCTCTATTTAAACTAGCCACAATGTCTACCATGTTGGATGGCATCGTTCTAGAATCTTCTCTGCTAGGCTGAGCCCCAATTGTAAACATTGGCACATTCCTTAAATCCCCAGAGACCAGCTAGTCTGCTTGCAATGGTTAACAAAGGTTAGTATTGTAATGCCAAAAAGAAAAGCATACAATAGGCAGTGTGTTCCCTGCCCTGCTGTGCAGAGCCTACACTGCAGCACACTGAGCAGGTTCAGGATGGTTCTTAGCAGATGGGGGTAAGGAAAGAGTCTTGGCGCCCTCGGTGGCTTTTCATGCTTTTATTAGTAGAGGTGGCCAGGTACATGGCAGGCAGGGGTGCCGGTGGGCCGGGAGACTGGCAGTCCTCCCAGCCCCTGGCGCATCTCACCCTCTTGGCTGCTTTCTACTGCTGCTGCTCGTCAGTACTGTCAGTCCTGTCAGTCCTGGCATCCTCATGACGCCGCCCATTTAAGTCCGTGTCCAACTCAGGTGCGCCCACTTGCGCATGCCCACCCTGGAATGCTCGCAGCACCGCAGGTGTCCATCATCAGTGGTGGGCGGGTGGAAAGACCTGATAGTTCTCTGACCCTACACTACACCCTCCAGAATTCTGCATCCCCGGTAGGACTCATCCAGAGTCCTCACCCAAGGCCACTGAGGACTGACGGCAGCTGTTACTGGCAGCCTAGAGTAGTGAGTGACAGCGAGTGGAACCTCTTCCCAGCTGAACAACCAGAGGGACATGCCCAGGCAAGGCAACCTGATGTCAAGCCCGGCTGATGTGAGAAATGTGCCTTCACCTTGGCTTCATCCCTCCCTTCATTCCTCCTAGTCACCGCCCCCTCCTTCCCACCACAGCGCCCCCCCCCCCCCCCCCCCCCCCCCCNCCACCGCGCCCCCCCCCCCCCCAGCCAGGCTCCTTTTCAGCTCTGATCTCCCAAAAGCAAAGCTCTGATCTCTGGCTGGTCTCAAAGTCATGGCCAGGTTGAGGTCAAAGCTGCCTCTGCCTCAGCCCCTCACGTCCCACCTCATCCTTTCTCTTGAGTAGACCCCAAGGTGGCTCTTTAAGAACCTTCTCTGCAAAACTGAACCAAAGCAAACCCTGGAAATATGACTGCAGAACTGAGGATCCCAGCAGATGAGCGGGATGGGGAGCCCAGGAGGGAGAGGAACCCAATGGGAGTGGTGGAGGATTATGATGGGGGGGCGCTGGTGGTGCACGTGCGGTGGTCACATACTTCTGAAGAGATGTGAACCTGTACCCCCAAATGATGTACAGTGTTGTAAACTAATGTTACCTCAATAAAAAAATATATAATTTTACAAAGAAACTTCTCTGGCTGGCGCTGCAGCGCCTGTTTACAAGCTCCGAGGCTCTGAAGCTTGAAGAGACACTTTCAGTCTGTCAGAGGCTTGTACTGTTTCCTCCTGGTGCCCATTCCTGCCACACAGTCGGAGCGCAGCAAATAAGTTTCGGATGAACTACCTGTTGACACAAGCAATGGGGTCAGAGATAGGAACCCAAATCGACGTGGGGTGATCACCCCTTCTACACGCTGTTCCATGCCAGGCCCAGCCAGGGTGAAGGATGTGAAACGACACTTTGAAAACCAAAAGAGGGCCTCCCTGGTGGCGCAGTGGATTAAGCAACGCACTATGAAGCAAACTGCAGCCACTGCAGCACCAGTTCGATCCCTGCTGCTGGCCAGGAGGGGACCCACATGGCGCAGCAGACCTCGCCTGCCTCGCCCGCTGCTCCCCTCAGCAGTGTGTTTCGGTCCATCTGCCTGTTCTGCTCCTGGCTCTCTGTGGTGAATCCTCTCACCCCCCACACCTCTGGCCTGTACCCAATGCTTGTATGCATAAGTAAATAAATCTTTAAAAAAAAAAAAAAGAAAATCAAAAGAGTCAGAGACAGGATTTCATGGCTCAACCTGGAGCGTCATCCTGTCAAACGCGCACAGGCTGGAGCTCTTTGGTGCCACTTTGTAGACAAGGAAACTGAGACTCAGAGAGGAAGCCAAGTTCAAGGTCACTGTAAATGAAAAACTCCAATTTTTCCTTTCTCCTGGTAGGAAAAGGCCAGTTCTTCGCTATGCTGTCTTTCTGGTGCGCGCATTTCCTCCTCACGCCTGGTGCCCAAGCGTGTGGAGGCTTTTCCCCAGCCCCAGAGAGTCTCTGCTGCACCAGTTAGCATCCTACAGTGTGACCCCATCCTGAACTGTCAGTTCATTCACTAAAGCAGCGCCCAGAACCCAGGAAAGCAGTTACCTTCGCCGGCTTACTATGAAAGGACGTGGAGAAGAACAGAAACAGCCAAACAAAGAGACACATGGAAAAGGAGTTTCTACCCTGTGGAACCGGGTGTGTTCACACATCTGAAGGTCTCCAAACCTCACCCTACTGGGATTTTATGGAGGATTCTTCACAAAGACATAATCGATCATTAAGTCCGTTGCTAGTCCATCTCCCCCTCTGGAGGATGGGGGATGGGACTGAAAAGTCCAAGCTTCTAGGCATGGCTTGGTCTTTCTGGGACCAGAAAAGCACTGAGTCACCGCTTATCGCTTAGGAATCACAAGGTTTTGGGAATGCTGTATAAGAAACAGGGTCAAAAACAAATATCAGCTCAAGAGATGCTCTTCTAATATGGAAATTTACCCGGGTTTTGGAGCTCCATGCAGGAACCAGGGACAGAGACCGATCTACACGTGTTATTATTTCACAAACACGGAGGAAGTCGCAGAGCCGAGAACCAAGATTCGCACTGGGAAGTGGCCCTCGGCACCCACCGCTAGCCCTTGCTCTCCACTGCATCTCAGAAGCGGCTGCCTGACCCAAGCTCAACAAGTTGTCGCTCTTTTATTCAGAAACGTTGCCCTTTCCACAGGCGCTTTTTAGCACAGTGTCCTGGTAGAGTCTTACACTAGGAAAACCCCACCACCTGCAAGCAAGACAGCTAGAGAGTATAGGGTTCCTCTAAACCCCTCAAAGCCAACAGAGCCCAAAATGAAGTGCATCTTAGTTCAGAGTGAGACGTTGTTTCTAAATCATGAAAAGCAAAGTTCAGTCATTCATCCACCCATTCGTTCTTTTTTTCCCATTAGGGTTTCCTATAAGCAGCTATTGTCAAGCTGGAGTGACCATATGATTTCTCATCTACACCGAAGCCAAAGGGGGCAGGCACTGTGACTAAATGCACTAGACAGCAGGTGGAAAGGAAACTGAGTGGGCGAACCAGGACACCTGTTCTTCATGGGAAACCCTGTGCAGGAGCCATAATGTCACCCCTCAGGATCTCAGGGCCAAGCTGGAGAGACAAAGTGGCAAGTGGATGGGCCTGGTACTGAATAAATATTTGCAGGGTGGAGTTAAGCAAAAGGTAGAAAGAGCTGCAAAATTTGGTATGTGCACATACAGACAGACACACAACACACACACACACATACACACTTATTCCAGTTGGGAGAGTGATGAAGGGAGTCCTCAGTGTTTACTGAGTGATTATTGAAAGGACGGGGATGAACGTAGGAAAGAGTGACTGGGTGGAGTAGGCAGGAAGAGCTGCTGAGCTGAGCAGAGAGCCACAGGGTGGGGTGAGTGGGTGACATGGTTGAGAAATGACTCTAGAGTGGTGAAGATAAAGATCGAAGTCATGCTGGAAATACTGGGGCTTGAGCAAAGGGACCCCCCACCTCAGTTTGAGGCATGTGGTCAATTGGCCAATCCTATACTTTAGGAAGAGAACGGTAACATGTATTTTTTATTGCTGTTAAGCTAATAGGAAACCATTTTTAAGAAACTGAAGAGTGATCTTGTACCTTGCTACCTGTAAATACTTAGAGACCTATCCATGAGTACCACATGGACAGAGATCCAAGTCAGCACTTGGTGTTTGTTTTGAAAAAAAGAAAAGAAACATCTAGCAAAGCCATGGATTTCCATGGATATGTATGTGCAAAGGACAAGCTATGGAAGAAATTCAGTGAAACTGACAATAATTATCACTGGCGGGAAAGAAGTGTGACTGAAGGGATTTAAACTTTATCTGTGGTACTTGAAATTTTTACATAGTGAGCATTTAACTGCATACGTATTTTAAATAATTTTTTAAAGCTGCCTGAAAGCCTTGGCTTCCATCCTGATTAGCATAATCTTCCCCCAAATAAACCACAGCTCTCTATGACCTCACTTCATCCCCCAACTGGGCATCCCACTCCCAATTTAAGATTAATAGCTTGTGGGCCTCCCTGGTGGTGCAGTGGGTTGAGCACCACACTGTGAAATATTCACGGCACAGCCGCACAAGTTCGATCCCCAGCCAGGGAGGGGACCCACATGGCGCAGCAGACCTCCCCTGTCTCGCCCACTGCTCCCCTCAGCAGTGTGTTTCAGTCTGCCTGTTCTGCTCCCCACTCTGTCTCTGGTGGATCCTCTCACCCGCCACACCTCTGGCTGCACCCCAGCTCTTGTATGCATAAATAAATAAATCTTAAAAAAAATTAATAGCTTGTTCCTTACAGATTCAAGCAGCCTTGTCCCCCTCCTCCACCTCCCTAGAAGGTCACTATGATTCCTTTCCCCATTGCTAACAACAGAAAACAATGACAGGACGTTAAGTAACCTGCACAAGGTCACACAGTAAATGACAGCTATAACAGGATTCGAGGTCCCCCACCCTCCTGCCAGCCTACACACTTAACCACTCTGCGTCCCTCTCTCTAGAAGGTCTCTGCTTTTATCTCTGGGTAACCCTCTGACTTGTTCTGTTTCTAGCGAGCTCACCTGTAGTCACTACAAATGAATATTCACCCGTTCCCATTTTACGTTCATTTACATGTCTCCGTCTCTGCTAGAAAGACCTCAAATTCAGATGCATCTGCAGAGAGAGTTTATCCTGTGCCATAGAGTGTTTACACAGCAGACACACCCACACACACCCAGACGACCAAATTAGCTGCTAGCTGGAGAGTATGTTGGTGATGTGGCAGGCAGGTGGGAGTCAGACAGAGGTTAGCAGTGAGCGAGTTCTAGGTGCGTGCGTGTGTGTGTGCGTGCGTGTGTGTGCTTGGGCCCAAAATGTCCCCAGAATCCCAGCTGCTGAGCTGACTTTAGCTATGAGAGACGCAGCCCCATTGGAGATGGCTAGGGACTTTTTGCTCCTGGAGTTCTGTAGAGGCGGCTCATGAAATTGGAGAACCTGTAGCATGTGGTTGTCCCAATCCCATTAGGAGAGTATTTTGAGAAGCGTAATTATATGGTGGGGTTTTCAGAAAAGTGGGTTTAGCTAAGTAAGCTCTTTGGGAGGGCAAGTTAGAAAGGGCTGTGCGCCATCTTGGGCAGTTCGTGGGGCACATGCGCCCCCTGCAGGTAGACCAGAGGAGCTGCACCTGCCGCCTGGCCAAGAGCCCTGGGTTCATGTTCACCACCAGCCATCCCTCTAACCCAAGATACTAACAAAGAGGCTGTGTGACCCAGGCTGAGTGGTTGACCCTCTCTGAGCCTCAGTTGCCTCAACTATCAGTAAAGGGCAAAAACCCTGACTTCGTGGCATTGTTGTAATGATCAGAGAAAGAAAATGTACCCACAGGGCTCTGCAGAGGTCCTGGTACATAGGAAATCCTCCGAACCTGGCAACTACCAGCTGCAGCAGCAGCTCTATCATCACATCCTTAGCTGCTTCTTGAACAACAGTAAGGACGAGCACCTAGTGACCCGGCACAGGGAGCAGCTGCTCAGGAGCGAGGACAGGCAGGGTTAGCACAGGGGCCAGAGGCAATCTGGGCCGACAGGTTGGACAGCATTTTGATTTGCCAGCTATGTTATTCCAATTCTGGGAGACTGTCTGCACAGCTTCTTCTCCCTACAGCCCCTAGCACTCCCCGAGCGTCTGATCACACTGCTCTCTAGAAGGTGAATACCCAGGCAAAGAGCTGAGGTGTATCGGGAAGCCCAGATGTGTACAAACCTCTCAGAGGTGCCGGCCCTGCCCGAAGACTTTCTGCAGCTGCAGGGCAGGAAGGCAGGCGGCACTGTCTCCTGCCATGACTCAGTACCAGTCTCTCTGAGGGTGACCCGCTTTCCCTGCGCACTCGTCAACCCTCCCTAGAAGTCCAGGAGGCCTGTGCTGTGGTCATCGTGACCCTTCCTCCTCCCTCCTGTCCCCACCTCAGTCCTCCTTCCTCTCTGGTGCCTGAAAAAGCATCCAACCACTTTGATGTCACCGCAAAGCTCCTTAATACACTAGGAAAATAAGCTGGGGTGAGCAAGACTATGAAACGATAGAGAGTTGGCGGGAAGACTCAGGAAGAGTAGGCTGTGCTCCTCCCCGGGACAAGGAGGAACCAGGGTCACTGTCCCACTTCCCTTTACCGACTCTGTTCCTTATTTTTTGTGGGTGAATTATCTTAACTTAAAATATTGGGTTATTTCATCATAGATATTTTTGCATTTTGATTTAATTGCCAAGATTTTTGGCCCTCTTAAATTCTGTGCACTCCCCCTGCTCTAGCCCTGGCCCTGAGATTAAAGCTGCCTGAGATCCCACTGGGCTCCCCCTCTCTTCAACACCTCACCCCCCACCCTTCCTCTCACTCTACAAGCAGCAGGAACACTCACCCCCCATTTTTATTTATTCATCCATTCAACCAATCAGCTTGACTACACCCTTACTATGTGTAGGTCCCGAGTCGGGTACTCTGAAAATGAAGGTGAATTTGTGCATTTATTAATTATGGATCATCGACCTGCTGTGTGCTGGTCATGAGGCTCTAAGGACATGGCAGCAAGCAGGACAGACTTCTTGGCGCAGGAAGTTCAGATAATAGATATCTTCATAAAGAACTAACAACGCACGGATGGACAGCAATGCATTCTACAAAGAAAGTACAATCAGGGCCTCCCTAGTGGTGCGGTGGGTTAAGCAACGCACTATGAAGCAAGCTGCAGCCACTGCAGCACAAGTTCGATCCCTGCCGCCAGCCAGGGAGGGGACCCACAAGGCGCAGCAGACCTCTCCTGCCTTGCCCACTGCTGCCCTCAGCAGTGTGTTTCAGTCAGTCTGCCTGTTCTGCTCCCCACTCTGTCTCTGGTGAATCCTCTCACCTCATGTGACTCTGGCCTATACCCCAGCTCTTGTATGCATAAATAAATTTAAAAAAAAAAAAGAAAGTACAATCAAGTAACTGGGCTCTGCCCTCAACTGCCCACTATGTAGGAAGATGGACATGTAAGTGAATGATGCTTAAATCAGGTGTTATAGGCACTGATAGCAGATACAGAGGTTGTTCTATAGCCAAGGGGTGATTTCTGAAAGAAGAGGAAAGTTAGACCTGGATCTTAAGTGATAAGGAACTAGCCATATGGGAAAGAATGAAAGGCACCCCAGAGTCAAGAGGTGAGAAACAGGCAGGGGACCAGAGCAGGTTTAATCGCTGGGAGACATGAGACTGGAGTGGAGTGGGGAATCAGGCCTGGAGGCCTGGGAGCTCATACAGGGAGTGAGTGGTTGATTGGACATGGTGGGGGAAAGAGTCAAGGACTGCAGCAGATTTCTGGCTTGGAGATTGGGCAGATGCCCACAAGGGCGCTGTAAACTCCTTGGGTCACATGTATGGGGGGCAGGCTGAGCTTTAGAAGCCATCAGGACACCCAGCTAGAGATGCTCCCAAGACAGCTGGACCAAGGGACAGGATCAGCCAGAGCTGAAAAGGATCCAACAGTCGAAAACAAATCAAATCATGAATTTGGATGAGAAGGCCTCTGAGTCCTGTCTCAAGGATCAACTGGGTTAGGTGGAGTTTTCTCAGAGGTAAATAAATCCCCCTGGCAATGAAACCACCTGATTTCCCCCCCAAACCCAACCCTTCTTAGCTCTCTGGCTGGGGAGAAACCAGGCAAAAGCCACTAAACACATAGTTGATCATCCACAATACAATACTTTTTTGTTGAATTTTTCAGTTCTGGATTTGATTTCCAGCCCTTGGGGAAGAAAGCGCTTCTATACCAAGATTCCTACCCAATATTGCTCCACTTACTCATTATCGAAGACTAAGGCTATACACATACAGCCCTATATGTTATTGCAACACATTTGTAAGTGATGAGGTTCAGAATAAACATAAATTATCTAGCAGACAGTCACGGAAGGGAACATGATGAAAAGCAATAAATACTCACACTCTAAACAAATGGAAACAAACAAAAGCATCTTGGATTTTATCATGAGGACACCTTGGGAAGATATGTCAGGGCCATGAGAATCTCTAAGTCCTTCTGCAGCTGTTCTGGAATCCTAAAGTTCAGGGCGGAGATACAATCGCCCAAGAATTTGTTCCTCCATAACTCTGAGCTCTCAAATCCCCACGAAGCCCCGGGATGGCGTGACTGCAGAGCATGTCGACCCACTGGCACGAAGAGCCCTTCCATAAATCAAGGTCTCACTTCTGCTGGCCTCAGCCTGCTTTTTCCAAGGTGACCTGGGCAAACTTAAAGGTAGCTATTTCTCTTCAAGTGGCATCTGCCTTTGGATGAAAGAGCCTTAAAAATGCCAACAGGACCAATTCTCCAGATCCATGTCCATTGGAAAGAGAATACCCGGTTCCTTGATCTCAGAAGACAATTCGGCCAGGAGGAGTTAGAGGGAATAACAGTCACTCCATGATTTCATCCAAGTTGGGTGGCCCCAGAGGTCCCTTGGGGCACACTCTGAAAAACCCTACTCCAGTGCGGGGTCAATCCCAGTGAAAAGTCAAAGCGAGTTCAGCCCTGTCACCAGTTACCCATTAGGCAGCCCCCCAAGACAGTCATGTGAGTTACAGAATCTTCAGTCAGCCAGTTCCACACCCTGATGATATAGGCCAGAGATGGGGAGGGACTTACCACGGTCACATTGTTTCAAGGAGAATTCAAGGTTAGACCCAGTGGTCCTGGCTGTTTCTTGTATCCTCACATACCTCCGTAATGAGATCACCCTGGGCACAGTCCAGGCCCCAGAAATAGTCCTAGCCAACCAACTGGTTTGGCCATCTTAGTTTCCCCAGTACCTTCGAAATGAACTGGGAGTGTAGGAACCGAAGACTACCAAAAGCTGCCCTTCCTATGTCAAAGACAAGGAAGCAGAAAAGGAAAAATATCACTCTGAGAAACATAGACACTGGCAGTGAGCTGCCTACATGACACCTGAGGTGAGTGAAGGAACAAGGGAATTGAAGACTGAGGCCACGCGCTGACAGAGGTAATCAGGCCCAGAGTGAGGCAGGTCCCAAGATGACCCACGGAAGGGTCTGGAAAGAGCAGCTGAGATGACTAAAATGGAGAGAAATTTAGAAAGAAGGAAAAACAGAATCATGGACACACCTCTCTCACAAGACTGTTGTGAGACTAAGATGATGGATCATAGGTTGGACCCACTGTAGGTGTTGGAGAATTGGTTTCTGACGCTAAATGGCTAACTAGGCCCCGAGACTGGGTGTCCTCTCCCCGACTTTAAAGCACAGTTTATGGTAACTGTCCGGGGCGCTGCCCATGAGAGTAAAGGCAGCGAGAGCAGGACCGCACAGGCCCGCCCCCTGGAGCGTCCCAGCGCCCAGCACAGAGCAGGCCTCCACACACACTTCAGAGTGCACGAAGCATGAATGAAACCTTCGCCTCCTCTTGGAAATGCTCATCCACCAACCCTCCTGATTGCCCCGCACCAAGGGACTTCTAGCTACGCGGGGCTCACGGAGCTGAAACCTGGGCAGTCTGGGGGAAACTGCATTGTTTCCGACAGAAAGCTTGACTTTAAATGTCACTAAGGCAGCCACGAAGGTGCTGAAAAGAGTAACATGACAATTTTTCAGGAAAGCGGGTTTAAACCAGCCCAGGATTCAGAACGACGGCTCCGCCCCTTCACGCGCTCTCCCCGCCCCCCCGCTCAGACTCCGCCCCCTTCCCCCTTGGACGGTCACCTTAGAAACGCGGGCATGCGCAGGAGCTCACTGCAGCTGCGCACGCTCCCATTGGCTGTCTCGTCTTCTTCCCGCCCACTTGGGAAACCGGAAGCTGCTTTCCACTCTGTGGCTCCTACACAGCTAGCGGGTCCTCTGTGAGCGCTGGCTCGGGGCCGCGGTGCCCGACGGGACACCAGCGGAGAGTGACCTCGGGGCTTAGGGGTGGGGCTCAACGTCAGAAGTCAAGATGGCGGCGGTGGTCGGAGTCTCCTTGAGGCGCCGGTTTCCGGCTACAACACTCGGCGGAGCCTGCCTCCAGGTGAGCTCCGGGACCGAAGTGGGGAGAGAGCAGGCATGAAAGTCACGGAGACGGCCTGGAGCTGAGGGGTCCTCGGAGGAGCTGAGGGAGCGCAGGGCAAGACGTCAGGGACGGGAGGACCCGCTGCCCCCTGCTCAGCGCTCTGGTTTAGCGCTGCAGTGTACCTGCCAGTTACCCTGCGCTTCGCAGCGGCCTGTGTGTCGGTCAAAGCGAAGACGACCTTTTAGAGATAAGAAGAGGTTCAGAGAGGAGACTTGAATTGCCCAAGGTCACATGGCAAGCCAATGACTGATGGATGCAGAATTCGAATCCAAACATTTGGACTCTTGGCCCTCTGTCCGCCACCAAACCATCGCTCCGTAGAAAGGACAGACCTGCCGGAGTGTAAGGGGTTGGGATCTGGAAAGCGAGGTCACCCCTCTAGGGTGCAAGGTTGAGGACTGAGGACGGAAGGACTGGGCAGCATTAGGAAGGAAATAGCGGGTGAATTGCTAGGGACAGGGCAGGAGAAGAGATAAACGGAGGGAAATCCCCTCGGTGCCTGAAAGGATCTGGACCCTTCCCCTAGGGGCGGGGCAGGGGGGGGGCTGGCTGCGAAAAGGACTGCATTTCTTAAATCAGAAGACTTAAGATAAATCCTCTCAACGTCCCTCGCTCTGAAGAATATAATACCGTCCACACAGTGAGCTTGAGCTTGGTCCCAAAGATCGGCGCTTGGCACTGTCCTTATATCTATATTATTCAGTGCACAGTGATACATTTCCCCACGCCCCATATGTGGTCAGGGAAACCTCACCCTTATGATATGCATTCTAAATGGGAAGATTTACAAAGGGAAGGGAAATTGTCATTGCTTGCATAGGGGCTGAGGATTACAAAACCAGTGCAGGTATTTTTTCCTCTCATCTCTGTGACAGCCCCTGTAAAAGATGAGCAAACAGGAATTCTCACCTTTTTTTAGAGATTTGAAAACTGGCCTCAGGGGAAAAAATGGTTTACTTTTTCAAAATATCACAGCCAAGAAATGGTAGATACAAGATCTAAACCCAGTTTTTTAAAGATTTATTTATTTATGCATACAAGAGCTGGGGTACAGGCCAGAGTCCCCAGAGGTGAGAGGATTCACCAGAGACAGAGTGGGGAACAGAACAGGCAGATCAACCGAGATACACTGCTGAGGGGAGCAGAGGGTGAGGCAAGAGAGGTCTGCTGCGCCATGTGAGTCTCTTCCCTGGCCAGGGATCGAACTCGTGCTGCTGTGCCACGAATGCTTCACAGTGCGGTGCTCAACCCGCTGCACCTCCAGGGAGGCCCTTTTTTTTTTTTTTAAAGATTTATTTATTTATGCATACAGGCACTGGGGTACAGGCCAGAGGTGTGGT
>JAGFMF010012145.1:345143-361820 GCA_019455555.1 Galemys pyrenaicus | reverse complement strand
GGGGTGAGAGGATTCACCACAGAGAGCAGGGAGCAGAACAGGCAGATCAACTTAAGTACACTGCTGAGGGGAGCAGCGGGCACAGCAGGAGAGGTCTGCCGCGCCCTGTGGGTCCCCTCCCTGGCCGCAGCAGGGATCGAACTCGCGCTGCAGTGGCTGCGGTCTGCCTCACAGTGCGTTGCTCAACCCACTGCGCCACCAGGGAGGGCCCATGGGGAGGCCCTTTTTTTAAGGTTTTATTTATTTATGCATACAAGACCCGGGGCACAGGCCAGAGGCGGGGGGTGGGATCCACCAGAGACAGAGTGGGGAGCAGAACAGACAGATCCCCTCAGATACTGCTGAGGGGAACAGCCCATGAAGCAGGAGGGGTCTGCTGGGCCCTGTGGGTCCCCTCCCTGGTGGGTGATTAAACTCGAAAGGCAGTGACTGCAGAAGCTCCACAGTGTGGCGCTCAACCCATTGCAACACTAGGGAGGCCCAAAAGCCCGGTTTTTCCCTAACAGGCTATGTGGAGGAATTCCTAGCACAGATCTGGGCACATGGTAGGTATACAAGAGATTGTTCCTCTTCCCTTCCTGCAACTTCTCTGGCCACATAACAGTACTATGACCTGTCCTCTAATCCCAGCTCTTTTCAGTATGCTGTTAATGTCATTTCAGTCTTTCTGAAAAGGGGGTATGGGGAAGAGGACTGCCTCCCTGAGCCTCAGGCTGATGACCTGAGCATTAAATTGATAACTGATTAACTACTTTGTCTCCTAGCTCCTTTCATAGTTGCTGAGCAAGCAGCTAAGGTCTGAGGTCCTCACCAATGACAGTGAATTCTAAAGCTCAGCATGTTTTTCCAAGAATGAATCCTAGAGAAAACTCGTTTCATAGGCCAGTTTTTTTTTTTTAAAGATTTATTTATTTATGCATACAAGCACTGGGGTACAGGCCAGAGGTGCAGGAGGTGAGAGAATCCACTAGACAGAGTACAGGGGGCAGAACAGGCAGATGGACTGAAACACACTGCTGAGGGGAGCAGCGGGCCAGGCAGGAGAGGTCTGCCTGTGCCATGTGGGTCCCCTCCCCAGCCAGCAGCAGGGATTGAACTTGTGCTGCAGTGGCTGCGGTTTGCTCCATAGAGTGTGGCTTAACCCACTGCACCACCAGGGAGAGCCCTCATAGGCCAGTCTTAATGTAATTCCAGGCAAGGCCTTTGCAGGGCCTCCTGAGAACAGAAAAATAGAAGAGGTCCTCCCTGCCTCTGTAAGAAAGTGTATTCATACCCTGAAAAGAATCCAATGAGCCTGGTATCTTACCTGTAGGTGTTCTGGAACTCTAGGGCATGATAGGGTTTCACTTCTGAATTCCTTTTATGCCAGTGGTCTGAATCACAGTTCTGCCTATTTGTTTAACTGTAATGTGCCTCCTCTTGTTTGTGTTGCCTTAATGCTTGCTCTAGATTATGGACCTCTTCCATTCAATTGTGTATCGTTGTTCTCAGCACTGACAGGGTTTAGGGTTCCTGCAGAATAAGAAATGATAATGTTGAAGAGAAACAACTATTTGCAGGGCTAGTTGAAGCTTAACTTTCCAGGTAGTCTTATGAGATAGATTCTGATACATAAAAGAGGAAATGGAATCTGAGTGGTATAAGTAATTTGCCCAAGAATGCACAGCTAGCTACTAAGCCATGGAACCTGACTTGAACTAATACACATTTCATAAACAAGCCCACACCTCTGTCCTGCTCAGGTTTATTCAGACTTCTTTGACTTCTCTCCATTTGTACACCTTTCTCTCCGACCACATAATCTTGATCTGCTCTTTCTGGCTCCAAGCCTACGCCTTCAGGAAGCTTTCCTAGAGTGT
Source organism: Galemys pyrenaicus (assembly GCA_019455555.1). Lineage (NCBI taxonomy): Eukaryota > Metazoa > Chordata > Mammalia > Eulipotyphla > Talpidae > Galemys > Galemys pyrenaicus. Next base: position 359,961 of record JAGFMF010012145.1, on the reverse strand, counting down.
AAGTGGCCTTGGACAAGATCCAGATTCACTCTCCTGCTCCTCCTCAGTCCAGATATTGATAATCTTATGTCCTTCCTTAAATTATAAACTAAGGAGTTTGTCTTACCCCAGATCCATAGAAAGGTGCGCTCGGTCTTGAGTGCCCGTTAGTCTTGTGAACTGGGGCGGCTGTGCCTCGGAAGGCCTCCTCCACCGTGAGTTTATACAGTAAATCGCTGAATAGGCAACAAGGAAAAAGACCTTCAAATTTTTACCTATTTCCCTGCTTCTGCCCATCTCTTCTCATCTTTCTGTTACCGTGGGAGGGTCAGGCCCTTCCCATCCCGTCGCTTGTTCAAGGGAAACTCTCCAGGAACCTTCCTCTCCCTCCGTTCAGTTTTCCTTTCTCAGCAGCAGCCGCACACGAGCGTGATGGGATTTCTCCCATCCTACAGTAAACTGTCCAGCTTCCATTTCTCTTCTTTATAGGAAAACTGCTCAAGAGATGTCTAAGCTCACTGTCCAAAGCTCACCACCCCCCATTTTCTGTAGAACCTGCTGCTGCCAGGCTTTTCAGTGACATTTCTTGTGTCCATGTCGCCAGCGACTTTGCATCTGTTAAATCCTGTGGTCAGCCCCCAGTTCTCATGACGCTTTTCTCTCCAGAGTGGTTGTCGCCATTGTGCACTCCCTCCTCAGAACACTTCCTCCCCCCGCCCAAACTTCAGGACATCCCCGCTCCAGACTTTCCTCCTCATACTCGGACTGATCTGTCTCCTTTTTGCTGATTTCATCTCATTACCCCAGATGTCACACATTGACACCCAGTCCTTGGTCCTCTTCTTTCTAGACATTTCTTGGGTTTTAGATACCATCTTGTGTGTGCCGACAGCTCCCAAATCTGGGCCCGGCCCAGACCACCCCCCTGATGTCCACATTCACAAGGCTACCCAGTCCTGTTCTTAAAATCGCCCCACGGTTGTCTAATACATCACACACTCTGCTTGTCACAAACCACTCTTGTCGCCCTTAGAAGGCCCTGAGTGTAAAGGAACACTGGAGAACACAACTTTACCAGAAGTCACCCAGCTGTACACTGAGAGGCACTGAAGTTTATTGCAGTGTATTGTAATTGAACAAAAACAAAATGATGGGAGACACTGAACAGCCAATGACTATGGAACTAATATTTGCAGAAATCTTTCCTTTTCGCTTACACTTTTAGCTTTTTATGAGTCTAATGCTCAGTTTTTCCCTTCAATCTTTACTAACTATGGATTGAACTGCTACATGGAAAGGTCTGGAAAAGGTCTATGGAGAGATGTAAAATACACCCTGCTTCACAATGTGATGGCTGATCTTGTGTGTCGCGTTAACTGGGTCATAGGGCACTCAGAAGACTGTCAAACATTCTGAGTTACACCAACATCTCGTTTTGACAACTACTCACTCCCCAGTTGTTTTCCCTGTGTCATTTGACAAGTCTGTCTTCATAACCATTGACGGGTTCCTGAAAATAATTACGGCACATCAACCTGACGAAAAAGTCTTCTTAGATCAAAACCAGAACTTCCAAGTCTGTCTTGACTTCTGCGTCTGCCATTCCATTCTTGCTCAAGCCACCCTGCCTCCTAGACTTCCCTCAGTTCATCTCAGATGCCCCATCCCTCCCCACCCTGGCCTTCCCTCAGCTTATATCACCCCTTCCGCTTCCCATGCTTCCCGTACATCAAACTTCAACTTGATCGTCACTTCATGAGACTGCCTGGCTTCTTGCACCAGTGTAATTCTCTGCAGTGTTCTCCTAGAGATTCGGGCTTCACCCAAAAACCCATCAACCCTTACACGTTATTGCGACTGTTTCATTCCTCTCTTGCTCACAACAAAGCAGGTTCTATGCAGGCAAGGGCTTTGTCTGTTTTAAAGTGCTCTTTTGCCTTCCAGCACCACGTGACAGCTGCTCAGTATTGGCTGTTGGATGTTGGATTAACTTGCATGTGTAGTAATGTTTTTGTTTCTTGTGACTTTTTTAAATATCAGGCCTGCCGAGGGGCCCAGACAGCTGCAGCCACAGCTCCTCGGATCAAGAAATTTGCCATCTACCGATGGGATCCAGACAAGACTGGAGATAAACCTCGCATGCAAACTTACGAAGTTGATTTGAATAAGTGAGTATCTCTGTGAACACCAGGTACTTGGTAAACGAAGGTGAGCTCCTGATCTGATGCAGGGACATGCTTTTCACATCCGTGGAGAGTTAAAACAGGTCAGAGATGATAGAATTTATCATCTCTCTTTAAAACAAGAATGATTTTGGTGCCTGACTCAAAAAGATAATGCCGACAGGAATCACTTTTGTAAATTCATTTTCCTTTCTTCAAATCAAAGTCCGACAGATCTTAAGGAGTACTGATGTTGGTTTTATGCATAGTATTTGAGGTCACTTAATGCATTATCAACTTACCAAGGCTGATTGTTTTCATGTTTATTTTACCTATCTGGACCCATGTGTTCTATAATAATGAGAAGCAGCATAAACTCAGCTGGAGGGGTGCCAGGAAAAGATGGGAATGTGGTTAAAATATTAAGTGACCCGTACCTACGTGTCAGTTTTCTGCTTCTGTCACGACAGAGTGCCATGTAGGTCAGAGGCCTAGTGACCGTCTGTCATCGGACTAGAATCAAGGTGTCGGCACACTGCATTCCTTCCTGGAAACTCAAGATAGAATCCATCTTCTGTTCCTTCAGGCGGCTGGCAAAATTCAGGCCCTTCTAGTTGAATTAAGAGCAAGGTCCATAGCCTCCCTGGTGGCGCAGTGGGTTAAGCAACGCACAATGAAGCAAACCGCAGCCTCTGCAGCACGAGTTTGATCCCTGCTGCCGGTCGGGGGTGGGGGAGGCCCACATGGCGCAGCAGACCTCTCCTGCCTCGCCCCCTGCTCCCCTCAACAGTGTGTTTCAGTCAGTCTGCCTGTTCTGCTCCCCGCTCTGTCTCTGGTGAATCCTCTCACCTCCCTCAATTCTGGCCTGTACCCCAGCTCTTGTGTGCATAAATAAATAAATCTTTGAAAAATAAATAAAAATAAAAAAGAGCAAGGTCCCTAGCTCTTGCTGAATGTAAGGTGAGGGCCACTCCCAACTTTTAGAGGCTGCCATGTTCTTGACTCCTGACCCCATCTCCAGAGCCAGCAGCAGCAGGTTGAGTCCTTCACTGCGCACCTCTTACCCCGTCTTCCCTCCTCTCCCTCAAGTATCCAAGGGGAGAGCGGGGTCTAGTGAAGTGGGCTCTAGCTTCCCACTGCTCCAGCCCTCACCCTCCCATCTACAGCCAGAGCTGATCTGTAGTACAGTCTTTTATTTGTAAATAAATACTTCTTTTGAACAAAGGTCTAGTGGCCTCCTCAAAAAATGTTTTAAAACTACTAAATGTTCTAAATACTTTTTTGTTGTTTCAGGTAAGTTCTGTTAATGAGATAGAGTTCATCTGATAAATGGCCTTCTCAAATACACAAAACTATCTAACATCCCAAACGTAAAGTTCAAAGAAAAGGAAATTGTGCAGGCCAGATCTTCTGGCCTTAATTCAATAAAAGTAAAAGTTCATTTAAAACAAAAATGTAACTACTTGAAAATTAAAAGATATTCTCTCAAATAATTGACTAAGGAATAATAGAACTGTTGTCAAAGAAATAAAAACTTAGAGAATCTGACAAAACTGGAAAAGGTAAATTCATAGCTGTATTTCCATAAATAAAGATTTTGAGGATGTAAAGATTTGCGGTCACTTCTAGAAGTAGCAGAACAGCTCTTCTTGCTGTCTGTCCTGAGATGAACAAAATGTAAGAAGCAACTACCTGAAGGCACTGAGAATGCCCAGCGCAGGCAGGCCCTGGGGAGGGAGTGGACGCGCGGGAGAAGGGGGTGTCACCGGGTAAATGAAACTCTTAGGTCTTTTCACCCGAGGGCAGACCCCAGGTGGTGTGGAGAGGTTAAAATCCCAGGAGATGCCAGGGAATAAATAGCATAGCCAGACTCAAGGATCTGTGTCTTTGAGCAGCCCCAGCGAGTAACGTCAAGAAAATCGAGTTCAGACAGACTGACGTCTGACAAAGCCAAGTGGCAAGACAGGAAGAGAAATATCAAATAGCGTGTGCTGACTGGGCTGGCCCTCGGAGAGCTGGCCTGGAGTCTCTTGAAGCAGTCTGCCCTGAGAAGGGCTGAAAGAGTTTGAAGTAAACTGGAAAAAAGTGCCAGTCTCACTGCCCGATAACAGTAGTTAAAGGAAGTGTGCGTGGCAGACTCTTCTCTCGTCGTTTCACCTGCCACGATGCTGCAAGGTGTTGCTCTCTCTGCTTTACAGCTGGGCCCCGAGGCAGCGATGACAGGATTTGCCCGTCACCTGGTAAGTGCCCACGCCATGATGCAGACCAGGCTGCCGGTTGCAGGCCCGCGCTCCGGCCCCACGCCCAGGCTGCTGCCTGGTCACTGCACCCACGTGCCAGACAGTGGACTAGGGCCCTGTGGGCAGTGTGTTTTCTTTGGTTCAGTGCATCATGTTTTCTGTCGTGGTTATGCGCTGTCTGGGGCCTAAAGATTAAAATTAGAAATACACTACTCGGAGAAACTTTGCAGAGAGCTTTCAAAACAAAAACAAAAACTGCCAGTATCTGGAAGAGGTTTCCCGACCCAAATACAGCTTCGTCTCCAGCTTTCCAGTCCCTGGACGGGTGTATGCGGTGTGGCCATCAACGTGGCGTGCGCTTTAAATGTGTAAGAAGGTGCAGAAATAAAACTGGAAAAAATTCTGAAAGACCGAGCAGATGAGAAGAGCAATTGTTATAAAAAGATGTCTCAGTCGTTGTGATAAAGTGTAAGGAGGTTGAACTTGATCTAATACCAGTGGGGTTTTGTTTTGTTTTGTTTTTCGTCAGGTGCGGCCCTATGGTGTTGGATGCTTTAATCAAGATTAAGAATGAAGTTGATTCTACCTTGACCTTCCGAAGATCATGCAGAGAAGGTAGCGTTCCCTTCCACGTTCGGGCCACACTTCTGCTCTGGTGCCCAAGAGGCCCTGAGCTGTCCACAGCTCATACCCGGGACCAGCTGCAGCGCTCTGCCACGTGACCCAGGTGGTCAGTGTCTTTTCGTGGGTCAATGTCTCAGGAATTTGAGCTGTGGTTCAAGGTCCACGTCCTCAGTCTGCTTCTCGTGGGGTTTTCTGACTCGCGGTCACTGCGTCAGGCAGTCCCCGTAACTTGCCCCTTCGGGGGACTGGCTGGCCCATGCTCCTGCCCACCTTCTGCACTGCTCAGCTCACTCCGTAGAGGGGACAGTAGGGAGCTGGGCTGGCGCAGCGCACCCTTGACCCGGCGGGGGTGTGCCAGCCCCGTCTGGCTCAGCATCACAGTCCACGGGCAGGCGCGTGCAGGAGTGCCGTGGAGGGCGACAGTCCCCAGTGTGGGGCTCCCGCCCCAGTCCTGGCTTCACGTGGAACCCGCTGGTGCCACATGAGGCAATTTCAGGCTGTGAACAGGTCACCATTTTCTACTTTAATAGCTGTGTTTTCACATATTAGAAAAATATAATTATTCCAGCAGCGTCTCAGTGAAACAAACGGTTTTTTAATGTGAATTTAAATGAAAATGAGTTGGTTTAAAGAAAACCCACCACTCCATGGCACTGGGACGTAGTGGAAGTCCTGCAGAGGCCACCCGGCGGCAGTGGACAGACGGCCCTCCAGGCCCTGTCCTGTGCCCACGCAGGTGCTTCACTCACTGTCAATGTGCAGGTGGAGAAGCTGAGGCCCAGGGAGTTAAGGCACTTTCAAAAGAATGTAGATAATGTAAATAACCTTCCATAATAACCTTCTGCTAGAAATATTGCCCCACTGTTTTTATCTCTGTTCTGCTATACATTTCAGGCTTTTAAAGCCCTACTTGTAAGCCATCTGTTGGCTCAGCTCACCTGGAGGGACCGGACTTAATGTAGCGGTGCTGCAGGTGTTAGGGTGGTCTGGCTGAGTCCTGCTGTCCAGGGGACGTTCTGCTGTAATTAAACCCCACCCATCCCCATGGAAGTCAGGGAAAAAGGATGTTTTCCAGAAATCATTCTTTATAAGGTCCTTTCAGAGCCAAGTACATGAGGTGTGACCCAGCTGAACTAAAAAAAGAGAGACAAAATGGTATTGGTCGCCACTCTGTTTCATTCCTTTATTGAATTGTCGGGACCCTTTATTAAGAGAAATACAATTTATCTTTTAAACTAATGCCACTTCTTAGGAAAGCATAGTGCTTTGCTCTGGTTGGACACCTGACAGACGCAGATACACTGAGAACACTCACTTTCTAAGGAGACTTTCGGAGTAATGGTTGAAGACAAATCTTTGCATTGTCTTACAACTTGGTTAATATTTACGAGAGGGGAGTATAGTCTTATGAAAGCCATAAACCAGGACAGGTTTCGCATTTCTCTGGCTTGATGACTACCAGAAACAGCTTCAGAGACGTGACTCTGAGGTTCAGTTTAATTCAGTTTCCAACTCTGAAATACCTGGGACATCTCCATACACTGAAAATAGGTCCAGGGGAGGAAAATGCTCGGTTGGGCCCTTGACCAGCACTTTATTTTTGCTTGGCTTGGTTTCCCGTTAGTTCATCCTTCTAGAAGTCAGTGCTCACACGGCTTAAGGGTTTCACACTCCAGAGCAGCCTCTGTGCTGCTGGGTTCATGGCACACTCCCTGGGTCATCAGTACCTGGGCCTCGACCTCGAGGTGGCCAAGACAGCGTGGGTTTGCTTTGGGGCATTTTACCTGTTAGAGTTTGCATTCAAGTAGCAACGTCTTCTGGAGAAACAGGTTGGCTTTGCTCCCAAAGTACCTGAGATGTGGCGCTCGGACCGGGAAGCCCAGTGTGTCCGCAGTGCCAGGCGGCTTCCGTCCCCAGTGCCATCCCCAGCACGTGGCTTCCAACCTAAGCTTGTGTCATGACCACAGAACGGACTTTAGAGCCGTGGCCACTGGACCTGCTCTGTAGGGAGGAAGGAGGGAAGGGGAGATGGCCCCAGGGTCTCCGCGCCCGCACTGCTCCTGCTGGGAGAGCACAGCACAAGGCCGCACCGACTTGAGCGCGGGGAGGGCGTGACACTGTCTCTCCCAGGTATCTGCGGCTCTTGTGCGATGAACATCAACGGAGGCAACACTCTGGCCTGCACCCGCAGGATCGACACCGACCTCAACAAGGTCTCCAAGATCTACCCTCTTCCGCATATGTATGTGATAAAGGACCTCGTTCCTGTGAGTTCCCGCGCCCCGCGCCCTTGTCCTCGCAGGGAAGTGCGGTGTGCATTTGTGCTGTTCTCTAGGGCCGGGTTTTTTCTGTCTGAGTTTAATTAAGAATTTGCATGGTGGAGATAACATGCCTAAAAAATCACCTACCAGACCATTTGGTGAGGACTGTTTGGGAATAACAGTTTTAGAGTTGGAAGAGTCCCACAAATGAAGAGTTCAGCCAGAACTACAAAGAATTTGTGTGGAAAATACCCATCGGGAAAGCATCAGTTGTGAGGTTTTCTGCCCCCTGTGTTTCACCACCTCCACGGCCTGGGTGTTTTCCAGGGCAAGTGGGGAGAAAGGACTGTGGGATTGAGAAGTTTCTCAAGTACGCGGAGAGAGTCCCTAACCACACTTAACACTGGGCTTTTCTCCTTTCTAGTCTCTCCATGTGCCCGCACAACGCCAGTGCGTGACTTCTGTCTGTCACAGGGCAGAAAAGTAGGCCATGTCCGAGAAAGGGGGTAAATAAGTCCACTCGGGGGGATGGCGGAGTCTGACCCTGCTCCTCCTCTTCTCCCAACCTCAGGACTTAAACAACTTCTACGCTCAGTACAAATCCATCGAGCCTTACTTAAAGAAGAAGGACGAGTCCCAGGAGGGCAAGCAGCAGTACCTGCAGTCCATAGAGGACCGTGAGAAGCTGGTCAGTAGTTCGTGTGTCGTCTCAGTCTGAGGCATTTCACTGCGAAGCTGTTCGCAGGAAGTAGGACTGGGAGTGGCAGGAGGGTGGGGAGAGCAGCTGAGACAATACAGACCCTACAGTGTAGCCTGGAAAGACTCCTCTGTCCAGGGTTGCACACCCGCCCCTGAGGGCCAGGTGGGCAGCGTGAACACAGAGGGCCTGCTGTGGACCAGAGAACTGGAGTGCCCTGCAGTGCCGCCATTGCCAGCTGTTGGTCCTTCCAGAGAACCGGTAGTGCTGTGTCGCTTAATGGCAGGAATTCGTCCTGAGGTGTGCTGTGCTCCTGGAGTTTGCGTAGTGGGGTCGGCACGTAGTGTGCTCACGCAGACCTAGAAGGGGTGGGCCTCGCGCCTGGACTGTGTATGGGACCACTGCGGCAGCAAGCTGCGTGGTGCGAGGCTGTGTGCAGGCTGTCCCATCGTTCAGAGGGAACAGAAAAAGCCGAGTCGCCCTTGGACACTGACTGCCCTTGAACACATGCTGGACACTGTGGCCCCACTGCCCCACCCCACTTTACAGCTGGGCGTGAAGCAGTGACGCCAAAGCGGAACAGGCCCTTTGTTCTTCCTGACACCGTGGCCTGGTGATGGCGGGGCGGGGGGGGGGTGTCTCCAGCCTTCTCGCTGCCTTGCAGAGGCTGCTCTCTGCGCGTGCTATCACATCTTTGAAGGGAAGAAATTAGTATCAGATTTTAGTCTCCTTCTGTACTGCTTTTACCTCCTCTGAGCTAGCTCTGATTTGCATTCCCTGCACACTTGGTGTCCTTGCGGAGAGGAGGCGGGGGAAGGAGACCAGATGGAAAGGAGTCCCAACACCGCGCCCGCACGGGACACAGGACGCGTGCTGTTCACGGGCCCCACCCACAGCCCGTCCAGCACAGCGCTTACCCTGGGAGAGCCGCTTCCAGCCAGTCCATTAGCAGCCTGGGCCGGCAGGAGCAGACTGTGTACCCCTTTCTGGACCCTTAGACCCAGGCGTGTGCTATTTTATCACGAAGTACTCGTTGTATGAACGAACGAATAGGGAGCTATTTGGCCCCCTCTTCTCCATAAAACAGAACCTCGTGAGCATGTCCCGCGTGCCATCGGGAGACATGTAAGTCGGGGCGAGCAGCCACTCCTCGCAAGAGTTTCTTGTTCTCAGGACAGAGCTCTGCCCCACGTCAGACTCTGCAGGGTCCAGGTTGGGACTGGCCCTCCGGCCCCGTGTCCCCTCACCTTCCCTGGGGCAGCTTGTCACTCGCAATGCCTCCTCGATAACCAGCATTTACTTGCTTACACGCCACACATCTGTAGCCTTCTTCAGATTATCGGTATGCTGAACATGCTCTTCGTGATTTTAAAGCCATAATGTTCACTGTAGATCATCGGAAATTAGAGACTATTTTTTTAATCATTGGCTACTCCACCTCCCAAAGATAACCTGTTGGCAACAAGCTTTGTCTTTCTTGTATGTTACGTTACATTTCCCTGTAGCTGGAATATAAATGTAAACATGCGCCGCCTCCTGCTTTCTCCCTCATAGTACTGGGAGCGTTTCCCGGTGTCAAGAGCTGTTCTTCAGCATCAGCTCGAGCTTTGTCTCCTCCGCTCCGATTGGGGCACCGGCATCACGTGCCCTGCTCTGTTCGTGAACAGTGAGATCGCGTCAGTGTTTTTACAAATCAGCTAAACTCCTTTATCCTGCTAGTTCTGTCCCAAAAGTCCCATTTAATTTCTTGTTGTAGATATTTCTGTTAGACGGAAAGTGTGACTGTCATGAGGCTCTGCCTCCCCCACTCCTCCTTTTAACCAAGGCTCTTAATCCTCTGACTCTCTAGACCAGTGGGGCCGGTGCACACCCCCTGCAGCTGCCTGGGCAGAACAGCGATTTTCTTGGGGACTGCTGGTTAGTCCTGACCGTAAACTCAGTGTCACGTAGTACCAGCTGTCACTTCAGATGTGAGCACATCCTCTTTTTTGTGGCTTTTAATCAGTTTCTATTCCCAAGATTGGAACACACAGTTTAGTTGACCCGTTCGGCTGGATTGAGTCAAAGAGGCAGGTGTTGAACAGGGATTCCAGAATCAGACCGCCCGGTGTCCTATCCCAGCTCTGCTGCTTCCGCTGTGTGACCCGGACAAATGGCCTAACCGTGCGGAGCCTCAGTCCCTCCCGACAGGACGCTGGTGGTGATCACAGGAGGGAAAGTGGGCGGAGCACGGGGCGCAGGTTGGCTCACGTTCGGGCCACGTTGACAGTTCCTTTGGGAACCTGAGGTCTCCGCTGCCCGGGCAGGGGCAGGTGTGCAGTGTCAGCTGCCTCGGCACCCAGGGCCTTTTAATTTCCCCTAGACACTTTGGTTGGAAACAGATTCTTTTTCTTAGTGAGGGTTACTGTTTATTAAAGGAAAAGCACATCCACTTGGACTGGAGAACATGGGCGCTGACCCAGCAAGTGTTTACATTTCCCTCCCAAGATCCTTGTACAGATCTGATACATTTCTACAGTGTTTGCCTTTGCCAGCAAACACGCGCACATGGGGGCGTTGTTCACACTGACCCAGACATCACACTCACTCGTCCAAGACGCGACAGTCTCTTCCGTGGCGCGCTCCTGACCCCCTCTCCCTGCGCAGGATGGGCTCTACGAGTGCATTCTCTGTGCCTGCTGCAGCACCAGCTGCCCCAGCTACTGGTGGAATGGAGACAAGTACCTGGGACCCGCGGTCCTTATGCAGGCAAGTTGTTCCTTCACTGCTTTACGGAAAAATAAAACTCAGCCATCCAGAAGTCAAAAGGACAGTAGTAGGAAACCAGACCTTCTGAGAGGCGATGGTTTCCTTCACCCACAGCCGTGACCCACGGGTAACTGGCAGCTCTGTCTTCATTTGCCTATGGTCAGGCTGGGGCTTCATCTGAGGGGCTCTGGGGACAGCGGCCGGCTTCTTGGCAGCCCGCGCCTCGCACAGCCTGCGCCTCTCCCCTACTCACGTGCCTGCTGCTGCCCAGCCACCATCAAGGGGCTCCCCGTTGATCTCACACGGGGTTTTCAATGTGCAGGTGGGGGAGAGAGAAATTTCTTTGAGGGGCCACCACTCCTGTAAGCCTGGGAATTTGTTCCAGGCTAACAAAAGCCCAGAGCACTGGCCTTAGTAGGCGTTGAAAGAAGAAATATCCTTTCTGTTGCCTTTCACCCTTTTCACGGCAAAGAAAATCATTTTGTTCTCAGAAAGCTTGTGCTTTTCAGATTGGGGTGAGTCTCTTTCACAGATTTGTAAGCAACGCAAAAAAACCCCAACTTCTCATTTCTCATTTTTCCCACAAAAAGAGAAGTGATGTAGTTGTGAAACCAGCTAGCAGACTGATTCCTGGCCATGTTAAAGAGGCAGCAGAGAGGCATGCTGGGGGCCACCCCAGTGTCGTGAGTTTGGTCCATTTTCAGCTGCCTCATCTCAGGCTTCCAGGATAGACAGGCTAAGAGTCAGTCAGTGGAACAAATGTCCACATCCAGACATCTGTTAAGTCACCTGTTTACTCAAAGACAGTGGCTGGGTGCTAAGAAGACAGGGAAAGGCCACACGCCACGGTCCCCACCTTCCCTGGCCCACAAGGGCGAAAGCCGATGCGCAGTGTGAGTAGTTCAGGGCCTGGTGGGATCTACCTTACCCCCAGAGCTCCGGGTGCAGTGCCGTCCAGAGGGTCGCAAGGATCGCTAATCGAGGGGATAGCAGGAGAGCGGGAGCCTTCCCTAGAGATGGCAAGAATTAAAGAGCAGCGACAGGGCCTCTGAGCTGAGGGGCCGCGCTTGCTTCGCACCCAGAACTCGGAGGAGAAGCAGGGTGGGGCTGGCAGGCTGGGGTCACAGCTCAGCTGATCCAGCCCCGTTTCCCAGGCCTACCGTTGGATGATCGACTCCAGAGACGAGTTCACGGAGGAGCGCCTGGCCAAGCTGCAGGACCCGTTCTCGCTGTACCGCTGCCACACCATCATGAACTGCACGCGGACCTGCCCCAAGGTAGGGCTGGCGGCCCTCGGCTTGCCCCGAGCAGACGGCCGCAGTGCAGGCAGCAAGGGTACTTACCGGGAACATGTGTCGAGGGTCCGTGACCGGAACCTGCTCGGCCTGGCTCACAGCAGCACTAGGAGAGCGACAGACACGGAGGGCGAGGGACTGGGTCCCCTCCTCAGCTGGCGGCAGCACTGCTCGCCTCTGCGCACACCTGTCTCAGCTCCTGCTTCTTAGCTCTCAGTGTCTTCCTGCTCGTACTTCTTGTTTCTTGGCTCACCTTGACCTTTAGCTTCTACCTTCTGCCTGTCCTGTCAGCATTTCTCAGCTCAGATTCCTCCAGTTCAGCTTTCCACACAGCCCACACCAGAGAGGGTGGCCAGCTAGGGAGTGGCTGCCTTGGGGTTGGGCCAGCCCTGGCCCTGTCAGCAGGCAGGCTAATCAGAGCCACGTGGACAGAAAAAGAAAGAAGAGACAGGGTCTCTTTAAGAACATGAAATGCAGGCAGGACAGTTCCCTGCTCTGACTGCACCCGCTGGGGAAGGAGCTTCAAGCCCCAGGTCATGGCGCCCCGCCCTGTTCAGCTTCCCTTATTAGTCAGTATTGATTCTCTTTTCTCAAGGGGCTGAATCCAGGGAAAGCTATTGCCGAAATCAAGAAAATGATGGCGACCTACAAGGAGAAGAAAGCTTCGGCTTAACTGTTCCTGTGCTGACCGCGGCTCACAGCTCAGCTGAACGCGATTCACGTCTAATTTCAGTTCCTGCAACGGTCTTGATTTTCCATGAACACAGCATGTATAATAAAAATTTTAAAAAATAAAATAAATGTTATTCTACTTTACTAACAAAGAAAATCAAGCCTGTTCCTTTTTCTTGCTGCAGTGGGTAGGAGTCCTTGACCTTGAAGAGGGGCGGGCTCCACCCCTGAGCCCGGGCTGTGGGGGGTACAGGCATCAGTTGGCGTCCTAGGCTGGGGTGGGCTCCCGCTTTGCAGCTCACCAGCTGCTGCACCTGAGGCAAGTTCCTGCTCTCCGCTCCCCATGTGCGGTCTGAGAGGGTCACCTCGTGCCGGCCCCACCCAGCGCCCGCACTGAGCAGGTGCTCAGAGAGCGCTGGCGCTCGGGCTGCACGGCCCGCTTCCCACAGCTCCCTGCAGCAGAATCACTTAGAGCACGCCCTGGTGCATCTTTATCTCATTGGCACACGGTTCGAGATGCCTCCAGCGCAGCGCACGGCCAACTCAGCTGTGAACTCAAAGGACCGCCTGCCAGGCGTGAATTCCCACCTCTGCCTTGGCGCCAGCGTTTGGCACAGCCTGGTAGCGCCCAGGGCCGGCTCAGGGCAAGGCTGCGTCAGGCTGACCGCAGAAGCCCCTCGCACCGCAGCGTCCCCCAGCCCCAGCTGGCAGTCTGTCTCCCTCCAGACCCCTGGGGATTTTCCTTTCAAAGTAGGGTACGGTACACTGTTAGCTGTCTTTCCATTTCTTTTTAAATATTTATGCATAGAAGAACTAGGGTACAGGCCGGAGGTGCAGGGGGGTGAGAGGACTCCCCAGAGACAGAGTGGGGAGCAGAACAGGTGGAGCTACTGACACACACCGCTGAGGTGGCAAGGGCAAGGCGGGAGAGGTCTGCTGCGCCATGTGGGTCCCCTCCCTGACCCAGGATCAAACTCAGGCCTAGCGATGACAGCCCTGAGACTTAACCCCTGGGCCACCAGGAAGGCCCTTTCCATTTTTTATCATGGTAAAATACAGCAGTATTTCCGACGAGCCATATTTAATGCAGTCTATTTCTGTTCAGTCCATCCCCCACCCCCTCTAAACTTTGATCTTGTAAAAAGCACAGCAACACTCATAAAACAAGAGCCTCCCTTCTTCCCCTAACTCCCAGCAAGCACCCGCCCACGTCCTGCACTGACGGCCTCGCAGAGGTGGAGTCTCGGCACTCAACTTGTGGCAGTTCCCACAGCACAGTTCGCAGTGACCCGTGTGGTAGCACGTGTCAGGACCCCTCCCTCTCTTTTTCTAAGATTTATTTATGCCTACAAGAACTGGGGTAGAGGCCAGAGTCCAGGGAGGTGAGAGGATTCACCAGAGACAGAGCGGGGAGCAGAACAGGCAGACTGACTGAAACACACCGCTGAGGGGAGCAGTGGGCACAGCAGGAGAGGTCTGCTGCGCCACGTGGGTCCCTCCCTGGCCAGGGATGGGACTCGTGCTACAGTGCCACGGATGCTTCACAGTGCAGCGCTCAACCCGCTGCGCCACCAGGGAGGCCCCAGGACCCCTTCCTTTTTAAGGCATTACTCTTGCATTGTGTGGGGTATCACATTTTCTCCACCCTTCAAGGAATATTTGGGTTGCTTCCTCACTTCAGCTATGTAAACCATAGTAGCTTTCTATTTTTACCCCAAAATATATAAGGGACTCTAAAGGATGTGTGTGTATATCATTTATTTCCTATCTCAGCCTTTTGAAAAGTCTTTTGAAAACCTTTGGCAAAGTGTTCTTAAGCACCTCGGCGTGCAGATGAGGTAGAAAGATGTGGCATGTTATGTCCAGAACTTAGTAGCCACTTCCCTGCTGACCTACATTCAGGTGGGCCCGACTCTCTCTCACTCGGAGCAGTCCCCTCTTGCATCACAATGCTAAGAAAAGCGCTGAGTCACACAGAGTGAGCCTTCTTCGTGAGCATTTCTGGCTTTCAAAGAGGACTGCTCAAAAGCACTAGCCTCGGGGCCTCCCTGGTGGCGCAGTGGGTTAAGCAACACACTATGAAGCAAACTGCAGTCACTGCAGCATGAGTTCGATCCCTGCTGCCGGCCAGGAAGGGGAC
>JAGFMF010012145.1:254560-345016 GCA_019455555.1 Galemys pyrenaicus | reverse complement strand
CCCACTCTGTCTGGTGAATCCTCTCACCTCCCATGCGTCTCTGGCCTGTACCCCAGCTCTTGTGTGCATAAATAAATAAATCTTTAAAAAAAAAAAAAAAAGCACTAGCCTCTGGCACAGCAAGAGGTGAGGTGCTGGGGTACAGGGGGACGAGACTTGTCCCTGCCACCAAGACCCAAGGCACAAATCAAAAAGGAACAAGCTTTAAATTACCATAAATTTAAGGAACAGTTTTCTCAATAGGAGCATCTCAGAATTCTTCACCACCTTAGCAAGACCGCACAAGACACAGCCCTCAGTCGTTGAAGCCTAAAATTCATAATGAACTGAAAATCCTCAGAGACCACAGGCCTGCACTGGGAGGACAGGAGGGCAGAAGCTGCCATGTACCTCTGTTCACTGGTTTCTAGCAGTCCCGAGAAGGCCACAGGCCTTGGCGGAGGCGGGAGGGGTTGGGGAGGGGGGTAGTTGGGAGTCGGTGCTCCAAGTTGGTTTGCTCCATCAGCCACCACACTGGCAACGGGAGGTCGCTCTCAGCCCATTTAAAGTCAGGCTACACTGGAATAGCTGATCCGTTGAGCGTTTCCCTCACTATTTCTTTTTCGTTGGGTTGCAGGCAAATGTTCTACAGTCATAAGGACTTCTCTAATAGCCCTGCAGGCCTGAGCAGCGATGGCATTCTGTCTGCAAGCTACTGCTGAGCCCTGATTATCCAGAGGCTGTGTCTTCGCTCACAAAAATAGTTTCATGGGATGCTGCCACCTCCTCCAGGGCGGAAGCCAGTCATCGCTTCTGCCCTGGTCTTGGAGCACGGCACTGAACCTCGGTGCCTGTTTTCCTGTCTAGAAGATGGAAATGAGCAGCATTCAGCTCTCATAATCAGGGAGGAAGCTTAAATAAGAATAATGTGTTGGGGGCCTCCCTGTTGGCGCAGTGGGTTAAGCAACGCACTATGAAGCAGACCGCAGCCACTGCAGCACGAGTTCAATCCCTGCTGCCGGCCAGGGGGGGACCCACATGGCATAGCAGACCTCTCCTGCTGTGCCCACTGCTCCCCTCAGCAGTGTACTTCCGTTGATCTGCCTGTTCTGCTCCCTGCTCTGTCTCTGGTGGATTCTCTCACCCTCCACACCTCTGGCCTGTACCCCAGTGCTTGTATGCATAAATAAATAAATCTTTAAAAAAAAAAAAAAAGAATAATGTGTTGGGCCTTCCTGGTGAGCTAGGGGTTAAGTCAGCGTTATCACCAATAGGGCCCAAGTTCATTCCCCAGCCAGGGAGGGGACCCACAGGGCGCAGCAGACCTCTCCTGTCTCCCCGCTGCTCCCCTCAGCAGTGTGTTTCAGTCCATCTGCCTGTTGGCTCCCCGCTCTGTCTCGGGTGACTCCTCTCACCCCCGCGCCTCTGGCCTGTGCCCGGCTCTTCTACGTATAAATAAATACAAATAATGCGAACACATCACGTTCTGCCTGCAGTGGAGCAAATGTTCCGTAAACTCAATTTCGCTGACTTGTCCGAGACACAGTTGGGTGAGAGGCCCACTGAGCGCTGCGGGAACTGCAGGGGGTGCTTGTCCAGGCGGGGGAGTTGACAAACTGGTCAGAGTTAGGGGTCTCTTACTGAAGGATGGCTTTTCCATGCAAAGCTAATACCCTTCATTTCTCATCTCTCACATCACCCAGCGACTCTGCAGGGTGGGGGTGGCACCGACTCTCCGCCATCATTCCCTTCGCTGCCAGCCCCTTCCCCTCCTTGTCCAGGAAACTCCGAGCCCCATCCCTGAGACTGCACTTTATGTGTCTAGACAGCCAGAACCTTGTCACGAGACTTGTCAGAGGTGAGAAAATTCCCTCTTGTTGCAAAAATCTAGTGGAACTGGAGAAATTGAGAAGTGATGCAATGCTCTAGAATAAACCAGTCCACACCGGTGACTCCTCAAGCATTTTGTTGCTTGGATCAGGCATATTATGTCGTGTATGTGGCCTCCAAAAGAAGCAGCAGCCCCAGAAGGGAACTAGCCCCACTGGTCGCAGCCCACCTGAAGAAGCCCAACCCCCAGATCCCAGATGACCACACAGCGACAGCCACTTCCCCAAAGGTAACCCCTGCCAAGTGTCAGGGCCTCCCGCCCCACATCCTCTGTGGTTTAGAAAGGTGCGTCCCCTGGCCTCTTGCCCAGCAAGGCAGTGGGTATGTGGCAGGTGCGGCTCCTGGCCCGTAGCTCAAAGGAGGGAGGCTCTTTGATGCCTCGGCAATAAAAAAATATAAGGAGACCAACCTGGCAATGCCATCCATAAGTGCCAGCTTTTACGAAGCTTCTAATCCAGCACCAGGATCTAAAGAAAGCAGCTGGCTCAGCCCAGTCACATCTTCTCAACAGCTTTTATTTTACATATGGGGGGGGGGAGGGGGAAGGGTTCAGAGAGGGAAAGTGACTTTTTAAAGCTCACACAGAAAGAAAGCAACTGATGCGCATCCAAACCCAGGCCCCCTGGAGCCCGAACCCCTCACCTCTGCGCCACACAGCCTCCTTGGGAAGCCCTCTAAATACGCCCCTTTTCCAGACCCAGTCATCCTGCCTGCCGTGGCTCTGGGTTCCCCTGGGCCTGCCAGGCATTGAACCCTGAGAAGTAGCCTGGCCCCCACTGGAAATGTTCTCTGCCCACGAAACAGGTCTTCCTACTCACCTGAACTGAGAAGCCAGCCCCCAGGCCAGGTGGTCAGCTACACCAGCAGCATCAGCCCCAGCGCCAAGCTGTCTGCAGCTGCTCAGGCCACCACCCTGGGGAAAGGGTGCTGGGACTCAGGTGACAGGGTTCAGTTGTGGAGTTCTCGGGTCCCTCTAAGAAAGAATTCAGACTCGGTTCACCAGCACACAGCATGTTCCTTAAGCACAAGAGGAAAGGGGAAGATTCTACCTGCACCGACACAGGCGCGTGGCCTCAGGACAAGAGCTGTGTTGCACAGAGACAGGCATGGTCCCATAATCGCTGCTCTCTGACTAGACTGATTCCTTTGTAGACTTTATTGTCTCAGGTCAGGCTGATTTTCAGTACCTGAGAGTCCTCTTTGCACCCACCTCTGGCCGATGATCCTTTTTGATTCCTCCTTCAATTCAGGAAACTGCTGTGGAATTTATTGCATCGGGGTTTCTCGGGTTCTCTGTAAGAGAGAGTGCTTTCTGTCCTCAGCTCCATTCCTGAAACTTCCAGAGCCAGCTGGGTTTAAGGCTAATTATTCATCCCCGCCCCACCTCTGGTTGTGAGACCTTTCATCTTAACTTTTTACTCTAAGCTTCCATCAAGCTAGGAGTCTTTGATACCACACACTTCTGCACCTCCACGTCTCACCCACCCGCAATTCCAAATGTATTCACTGGGTCCCTGCTATGCATCAGATGTATTCAAGACCTGCCCTGTCAGCCCCTGCAGTCCACCGCCCACATTCGCCCTCCATTGCAGCCTTTCCACCATAGTTTCCCTCTGCTCGAGTATGGCTGCTCTCCGAGTCCGTTTCAACACTCTGAAGTCCCCAGCTCCTAGATCAGCGCCTGGCCGATAAATTTGTCCATAAATGCCTATGGGATGAACGTCGACGGGTGAGCCCCGCCTCCGCGCGTGGCGGAGGCCCGCTCGGACTACAAATCCCAGCAGCCCCCGCGGCGGGCGGACGTGGGGCCGCAGTGGGCGGGGCGGGCTCGGCGGCGCAGAGCCGGACTGCAGTGCCGGGTCCTCCAGGTGCCCGAGGAGATCCTGCCCCTCAGCGCCCGCGCCTCTGGCCTTGTGCCTCGCGTTTCGCCGCGGGGCATTACGACGCCCGGGCTTGGGCCACGGGCCGCGGCGCCAGGGCCGGCGATGAGCGCGAGGAGCCGGCATGAGCGCAGGTGAGTGCACCTCCCGGGCCCACCAGCAACCGAGGGCCGTCCAGGGCAGCCCTTCGCCCTTCGTTGCACCTGCCATCGGACGACACCCCCACAGCTGCGTCGCGGGTCAGGGGAGCGGCCTCTGGGGGACCCTCTACCCCTCCCCTCCACTGGAAGTCGGCCCAGGACTCTTTACAGCGAGGCCAGGAGCTTAAGGGTGGGGACGTTTTGGGAGAGGAAGGTGGTGCCCTGCTCTGGGGCCAGAGCTGTCCCCACCCCACCTGCCGGCTGCCGTGGGCGAGGACGCTTCTGGAGCTTGTGCAAGACTGTAATTGGGGATCCGCGGACCCAATTGTAATTGGGACGCCGGAAGATGCCCTGTTCCCACTGGACACCCACCGAGGGTGACAGGTATAGCGGTGGGGCGCGAGGTCAGAGGCCGCTGCACTGGGGCCAGTGGGCAGTTCTTTCTCTTGATGGAGTGAATGAATAAGATTGGAGAAGCCTGGTCTCCTGAGTCATGGGGCAGAGTGTCGTGGGGGGCACCAAACCACTCCCAACTCCCTGCCTCAGGACTACACCCTCCATGTAGCAAAGCAGGCCAGGCTTCAGGGTCCCGCCAGTCTTATTTAAATCCCACTTGTGGCAGACGGGTCAGTAGATCCGTCTTATCCAGAGGGATCTCAACCCTGTGCTGGTCACTCAGACCCCACGTCCAGCAAAGAGACCACCAAGAGTTGGGCCTCTCCCCTGCAGCTTCAGATAGCTCCCTTCCTGTCTGGCACCACACTTCCCACCCTACCGCTTCCTATCTGCATCCTGTCGAGAATGCACCGCAGGGTGAGTGAGGGAAGAGTCTGAGACAAGGTGGTCCTGAACCCCAGGTCCTAAGATCACAGTCCTGCTAGGAGGTTGTCCCTCATACTCTAGTCCAGCCAGTGAGAGAAGCTCCTCAGAGAGAAACAGGTCTGCAGCTGGGCCCCTGCCAGAGCAACAGCAGGAAACTCGGGCTTCCGGAGGAAACAAGAGGTCCCAAATGGCTTTGACTCCGGCCCCTATGTGTAGCCCCAGGGCCGTGGAGACAAACTGAGCACAAGTCTAGTTGAGCCAGTCACAGCTGTGTGGTGTTGAACGTGCCCATGAATCTGTCTGTGCCTCGCTTCAAGCCATCCATCCATGGGGTGACCTAAGAGGATGTGTTCATTCCGACCCGCTCACGTCCAGCCTCTGGCCTTTCAAGCCGTATGATCCTGGACAAGGGGTTTCTAAAAGTCTGGTCCTCACTTTCCCCAGCTGTAAAATGGGGTGTTAATAGCCCCTCCCAGGGATATGCACAAAGAGAGATACAACCAGGGTGGACGTGTCCTCATCCCAGGCAGCCCGTGTGTGCCAGCTCTGGCTACCCTGAGCTGCCCTGCCCTTCCTGCGCTTTCCGTGGGAGACACAGACATGACTGGAGATGCACACGTACCCCGAGTGTTTGGACAGCTGTTGTGCAGGAGCGCGCCCTGGGCCTCACCCCACAGAGACTCTGCAGATGAAAAGGCTCCATCCGGCTTTTCCCAGGGTCACTGGGAGTGAGTCCTAGTCCCAGAAGCATTTTAGATGGGGGCAAGGATGGCGCAAGATGGTCTCTGGCAGGGCCCTTTCAGAGGGGCTTCGCACCTTTGCGCCTCAGCAGACCAACCCAGAGGCAGGAGGGGGAGCCAGTGACTCCCAGTACCATCGCCTGCATTTGGGTGGGCCAGTGCACCCTTCATCCAGCACGCGTCCTGAGCCCCGCCCTGCGCCAGGCGTGTGAACAGGAAGAAGAGGACCCCACGCACGCCTGAGTGATGGGTGTCGGTGGATGTGGCTGAGGTGGGCAGTTCGGGACCAGGGCAGGGAAAGGGCTCCAGGACAGCAGCCTTTCAGACGACAGGCAGGGTCTGCGGCTTTTTGGTGGCCACGGACCGGACACCTCAACCCCGCCAGACTGTGCTGAATGCCTGCCCCCCACCCCCAGAAGGGGGGCCAGGAGCCTGTGTGAGGCCCACCTGGGAGCAGAGGGCTCTGCTGTTTGTGGTCTACGGGCTGTGTCGGGAAGGGAAGGAAGTGCTAGCCCGACAAGCCTCGCTCCGGATGGGCTGTCCGGGCGGCCTGGGCCATCTGGTGGGTCTCCCCGCATGCCAGGGAAGAAGGCTGACCTGGTGTCCTGCCCTCTGCTCTGCCTTGAGACCCTGAAGACTGAGGCCCTAGAGGGGAGGGAGCGGGGAGAACAAAGACCAGGCCCTTCCTGGAGCTGGAGGCTCTGTTTGCTTTCTGAGTCAGCCGTGCACAGGCTGGGAGGGACTGGCCAGAGGGCTCATTTGAATTTTGCATCTTCTGGGTGAGAGAGGCATGTGGAGGTGCAGAGCCTGTGTCCTGATCTCAGAGTCCCCAAATGAACCCCAAAAGCATAGCCTCCCAGCTTTCTGGCCTCGGAACCTCTGTTCCCTCATTTGTAAAATGGCAAATACAAGAGTCCAGCTCATGCTCTTGCTGGAGGGGTTCGTGGCCGCCTCGGAGGCCTGGAGCAGAGGCCCAGGCGGCTCTCAGCACCTGGGACGGGCTTAGCAGGTGTTGGCTGTGTGGTCGTGATGTCCCCCTCGCTATGAGAAAAGAGATGGGCGGGGGACAGGCGAGCACAGACTGCCAGGTGTGATGGGGGCACACGACCCCAGTGCTCACGGTGTTCCCGGGTGCTGGGGCAGAGGGATTGTAGCCCCCCACGTGCCTCCCCCCAGAGTCAGTCAGCCTGGGCTTGCGTCCCAGCACTGCTTCGTACTTGCCGTGTGACCCTGGGCCAGTTACTAACCTCTCTGAGTCTCATTTTCTTCTCGAAAAGGGCATGATAGTTAAGGGTACCTGGCAGGGTCATGGTGTTAACATGTGGAAAGGGCCAGGACTAGAGCCACCCCCCTTGGAAACTTCTGGTTGCACTTGGCTTGGGGGAGCTGCAGAAGCCCCCTCCTTCGGGGAGGGGCAGGACAGCTGAGAGGCTGGCGGTGTGATGGTGGCAACTGCCTGCAGCGCTGGCCTGTTGTTAGAGACTTAGACCAGGCTCTGGTTGGGGGACAGGAGAGGGAGCCCCCAAACTCAGCAGGCTCCCCCCTTCCTTCCCCGCCCAGCATTCCCTTCCCCCTTGTGAACTCTTCCAGAAGCCCTTGGAGCCGTGCAGGCGCCTGCACCAGCTGTGCTCCCGTTGGCCTGGGAGTGCCTTACTCACCTCGCTGAGCGGCCCCAGGCCAGTTAGGGAAACCCCGACTGGGTGCGCAGCAGTGGGAGCAGCGAGCCCCCCTCCCCGGGCCCCAGAACACCCACTGTCTGCCTATCCTGCCAGGACCACAGCTCTCTGGGGGGAGACAGGAGGATAGAGTCCACCTCCGCGGCTCTTCCCAGAGCCTCACTTGACCCATTTGCCCAGTGAGGGTCACAGGAGACCCTTCCTCATGGAGGGTTAAATGGGGGACCCTGCTGAAGGCTCAGCTGGGCCCTGACGAAGCAGCTTCTCCCGGGGTCTGCTCGGGCTTCTCTGTCTAGCCACCCCCGGTGGCTGGGCGCTCCCTCCACCCAGCACACACAGGACAGACACCGGCGGGCACTGCACACCGGCAGGTGGGTTAATAACCAAGGGGACTTACTCGTGAGGCGTTGTCTTGGGTGACTGCACGACGAGCTTGCCCCTCCCGGGCCCCCCAAGATCTTAACGTGCGTGGAGGCTTTCACTTTGTCTCATCTCGGATGCCCAGGTGTGTCCGCAGCACACTCCTCGGGCCTGTCCTTGGGCCAGCGGAGCCGCAGCCCCAGAACTGGGGCCTGGGGGCCTCTAGGGGCAGCGCTTAGGTCAGCAGGTGGTTGCATTTTTTTGGTTGCCTTCCCAGCACCCCCACTTCCACCTTTGGAGTGGTGCTGCCCCCCAAAGGCAGCCCTGCAGGTGGATATTTTATCAGCCCAGATTCAGCATCTGTTGCCAGTCTAGATCCCTGCCCTTAGAGTTAGGACTGGATAAAAAAGTGGGGCGCAGAGCTCCCTGGAAGCTGATAGCTCCCCAGGCCCTGCCCCCAGTACTGGGCCTATGCTCTGTCAGAATCAGCTGAAGAACAAGGAGACCGGCCGGTGTGACAGCCGGTACCAGACCCTCTGGGACACCTGAGCCGTTGGAGGTACCGGGGCCGCCTGCTGTGTGTACAGTGGGGGGCCTCCTCCCCAGCACCCCCTCCTGTGTCCACAGACAGCAGCCCTCTCGTGGGCAGCACGCCGGCCGGCTATGGGACCCTGACGATAGGGACGTCTCTAGATCCCCTCAGCTCCTCAGTTTCATCCGTGGTACGTGACACCCCCACCCCCACCCAGAGGCCCCCACTTCCCCTGCAGCCCCCCAACTCGAGCCCTCTCCCTGCATCTGCAGAGGCTCAGCGGCTACTGTGGCAGTCTCTGGAGGGTCATCGGCTATCACGTCGTGGTCTGGATGATGGCAGGAATCCCTTTGCTGCTCTTCCGCTGGAAGCCGGGGTGGGGCGTGCGGCTGCGGCTCCAGCCGTGCACCCTGGCCCGCGCCGAAACCCTCGTCATCGAGACAAGAGACACAGAGGCAAGGGCCAGGCCGGGCCTCCGGGGCGGGAGGGGGGGCCGTGGGCCTGGGTAGGGCGGAGGGTGCTCGGCTTCTCGCCCGCCTCACTGCGGACTCCCTCCAAGGGCCCCTGCGCTGGGCGCTCCCCGCTTCGCATCCGAGCCGAGGGAAGGAGAGGGAAGGAGAGGCAGTTGGGCAGCTCCTGGGAGGGTCACCTTGAGCTCTGGGGGGCGGGGGCTGTGGGCAGGGCCTGGCTGTAGGGCTCCCTTCAAGCCTGGCCTCCCGTGTTCCAGGATAACTCCTGGCAGCTGCACACTGTCCAGGTGCAGACAGAGGCCGTCAGCGAGTGCAGGTGAGGCAGCCCTGTGGCCGGTTCCCCGTCGGGACGGGGAGTGGCTCTGGGGACAGGGCAGTGCTGGGAGGCCCCCAGACTCCCTCAGTAACCCACGCCCCTCCCCAGCCTGGAGCTGCCCCCACAGGCCCCAGCAGAGGACTGCCGCAGCCAGGCGGCTGTGGGGGCAGAACCAGAGGGCGCGTGGAAGGACACTGCCCGGCTGCAGCAGCAGGAAGAGGCGGTGAGTGCGCAGCTGGGACCCGAACGGTCCTCGCCCCTCTCTGGGCCTCGACCTCTCGGCGGCGGGAGGAGGGCCCAGACTCCGTGTGCCCAGACACCTCTGCTGCTTTCTGCCGGTGCAGGGGGCTGGCTGGCCTCCTGTGTGCGCCCAAGCCTTTCTGCGTCTCTCCTGTGACGCTGCTCCCCACTGCTGCACGCGCGCACTCGCTCCCGGGCCACCTCCAGCCAGCGTCTCCCCCAGCAGCCGGTGCTGCGGTACTACGTCTTCCAAGGCCAGCGCTACGTCTGGATCCAGACCCAGCAGGCTTTCTGCCACGTCAGGTGGGCATAGGGGCCGGCACAGCTCACACCTCCTCCGTAGCACAGGGGTGGCCTGAGGGGCCCGGCCTGGGTGGCCCCCTTTCTGCCTTGGCCCCTGTGGCCAGGGGCCGGTCACAGAGCCTCCCCAGGCCTCAGGTGTCTGCCTGTACCGGCAGGGGGGACCTGCCTCCGGGGTGGCTTGGAGGGGCGAGCACGTGCAGTCCCGCCTCACCGTCCAGGGGCAGCACAGGCCGGTGCGAGTGCGCCTGCCCTCTGTGACGGTCACACGTGAGGAGACCCCTGGAGGACGCGGTTAGCAGGACGCGTCCCCCTTGTTAAGTGGTGCTTGACGCCGTCCTGGAAAGCCCCGCGGCACCTGGCCCAGGTGCCCGCACCGCGGTGGATCGGCCGTGGGCTCTGGACTCGGGCTTTCTCTTTGGGCCCGTCCCTGCTCTGCTCTGGCCGAGGGCCCCGTCATGTGAGCACACAGCCCGCCTGCAGCCCAGAAACAGCGCTGGCCGCGGCTCAGGAAGCCTGGGAAGTGCGGCGGGGCAGGGCCACGTGGACAGGCCACCTGGCACCTGGCGCTCATGTCCTGGGGGCCTCTGAGCCAGAGGACAGCGTGCGCCGAGGTGCCCCCCAGGGTGCGGGAGGCCGGGGTGCTGCTCGTGAGCCCTCCCGCGGGGCCAGGAGCCGTGCTCGGTGCAGACGGGCTGGCGCTGCCTCTGGCCCGCCGAGGCCGTGGGCAGTGCGAACGCACCCACGTACCCTGCTGTGTGCGAACAGCAGCAGTCGCTGGCTGTTGGCCGTTCGTCAGCGCCGGGCACTGTCCAGACCTCAGGCGGCTTCTCCACTCATCCACCCCGGGGGTCGGTGCCACACCCCCTTCTTGCAGATGAGGGGACCTAGCCGGGTGTCGTCATTATACGTGATGTTGTGGTCACTGAGTATTGGCCGCCGTGGTCTGAAACGCTGCCACCCTGTTCTCCTTCCTGCGGGAGGGCCAGGCCCAGTCAGAGAAGCAAGGGGCAGGGCAGGCCCAGCTTCGCAAGGGCCTGCTTTCTCCCAGGAGCTTAGTGTGGCAGAGGAGGCCAGAGGGGCCAGAGCCCAGCTCCCTGACCTCGTAGGCGGGTGACTCTGAGCTCAGGCCCTGTCACCCTCACGCTCCCGCTCCCCTCGCCAGCCTGCTGGACCACGGCCGCACCTGTGATGACGTCCACCACGCCCGCCCCGGGCTCAGCCCCCAGGACCAGGCCGTGAGGTAGGCGCTGCCCTGCGCCCGGGGCCCGGTCTTGCGCCTCCTGGGCTGGGCTCTTCCGCTTACAGCCTTCCCTGGGCCTCCGTTTCCCTGGCTGGGTAAGGGGGGTCCTGTCACCCCAGAGGGCCCAGCTGCCCAGCCCCCTCCTTCCGACGGCTCGGCCCCTTCTCTTACAGGAGGGCCGTCTATGGTCCCAACGAGATCAGCGTCCCCGTCAAGTCCTACCTCCAGCTGCTGGTGGACGAGGTAGGGGCATCACTGGGCCTCGTCCTGCTCTGGCTGGCTGTGTGAACTTGGCCGGGGACTTGCCCTCTCGGGGCTGCCTGCCTGGGGCAGACCGGACCTGCCGCCCTGCTCCACAGTGGACAGTCGTCACAGACCCTGCCCCAGCGTGCTCGGGCGAGGAACGAGAGGCTCCGCTCCAGGCTGGGGCTGGGCCCCCACAGCCGGTGGCGCCTGCGCCCGGAGCTTGCTGGGCTTTACACTCTTCCATGTTTTCCGCGGCCAGGAGGCGGGGAGAGGGGCGGCGTGCCCACGAGCTTCGGGGACGTGGTCAGGGCCACTCGGGACAGAGAGCAGCTGTGACCATCTAGATGCGCTGCTAACCGGGAGCCCTCTCAGCCAGGACAGAGCGAGGAAGGGAGAGGGTTGGGAGTCTGGGCTGGTGTTAGCCCCGCTTGGACGCTTGGGAGCTCTGTGGCCTTAGGCAAGTGACTTAAGCCTGTTGTGCCTGTTTCCTTACCTGTGAAATGGAGCCAGTGGTTGTGGGGTGTCCGCGCCCCTGTGTGCCACTTAGCAGGGGCTAGCAGAGGTGTCTGCGCCCCAGTCCTTAGCAGGACCGGTGTCCCCTAGAGAGCAGAGGCGCGGGGCCCAAGGCACATCTGGTGGGTGGGACGGGGCAGCCAGAAGAAAAGCCCGGCTTCGGTCCTGTGGCACCGCCTGGCCCTCTGCGCTCACGGGCACCAGAGGCCTGGCCTGGGCCGCCGGGGACATGGCCCTGACACTGCCCCCGCCCTCCCCAGGCGGTGAACCCGTACTACGGGTTCCAGGCCTTCAGCATCGCGCTGTGGCTGGCCGACCACTACTACTGGTACGCGCTGTGCATCTTCCTCATCTCTGCCATCTCCATCTGCCTGTCTCTGTACAAGACCAGAAAGGTGGGTGGCGCGAGGTGCGCGCGGCGGGCCAGCCAGGGCCCACAGGGCCTCCATCCACACTTGCCCTCTGTCCCCTGCCCACAGCAAAGCCAGACTCTGAGGGACATGGTCAAGGTGTCCGTGCGCGTGCGCGTGTGCCGGCCCGGGCGAGGTGAGGGCCGGGGCGGCGGGGGCCGGCGGGAGGCACGGCGGCAGGGAGCCCCGCTGAGTCTGCGCTCGCCCACAGGGGAGGAGTGGGTGGACTCCAGCGAGCTGGTGCCCGGGGACTGCGTGGTGCTGCCCCAGGAGGGCGGGCTGATGCCCTGCGACGCCGCGCTGGTGGCCGGCGAGTGCGTGGTCAACGAGAGCTCTCTGACAGGTGCGCCTGCCCCGCCCCGCCCCGGCCGTCCTGTGCCAGCCCCATCTGTGGGTTTCGGCTCTTTACCAAGCGATGCTCCTGCACCCTACACTGTATTGGCCGTCTCGTCTCACCACTCTGTGCCTCAGTTTCCTCTTCTGTAAAAGGGGGCTCTGGGTTCCTCCTGGGAAGGGTTGTGTGAAGTGTTGACACATGTGAGCAACATGGGCTAGGCCCTGAGCACTGGACAGGGCACGGCCCGCAGCCAAAGATGGTAGCCCACGGGGGAGTCCCCACTGTCCCCATACTTCCTTTCCGCTCCCCACGGGCAGTCCCTGGGAGGCTTTGAGGGTCCTTTCCGTGTTCTGTGCAGTATGCAACTCGGGGCGCAGGTGCCAGCGGAGCCCTTTCTGTTACATCAGTGGAGCCCTCCCCACGCCCACCCCCACCGCGACGCCCGGCCACTGGGCCTCCGCGAGTGTGCGGCTGTGACTGCCCGCCGCCCGCACGCCCTCCCCGCCCCACGGCTGGTGGGGCCCCCTCCTCTGGGCCGTGCTGATGCTGCTGTGGAAGTGTCTGCATCCGCTTGAGTTACAAAAGCCGTGCAGCGTGACGTAAAGCGACCCCAGCAGGCACGTGTTTCCGGCAGCCCTTCCCGCTGCCGTGCGCCCCTGCTGCACCCACACCCTGGCGGCTGCTGGTAACTGGCTGGCACCAGCAGGATTATCTTTGTCTTGGGCCCTCTCTGGGCCTCAGCATCCCTTCGGGGCAGCGAGTCCTTCACACACGGTTACAAGAGTCAGATGGGACCAAGGCCCTGTGGTCCCATCTATGCCTGATTGGCGGGTGGGAGGGTGTGGCCGCCGTCACCAGCCTCACGCCGCTTCCTCTAGGGGAGAGCGTTCCAGTGCTGAAGACAGCCCTGCCGGAGGGGCCGGCGCCCTACAGCCCCGAGACCCACCGGCGGCACGCGCTTTTCTGCGGGACCCTTGTCTTGCAGGCCCGTTCCGTTGGGGGACCCCAGGTCTTGGCGGTGGTGACCGGGACAGGTAGGAAGCCAGGAAGCAGGTGTGCTTGGCACCTAAAGGAGACTTGACGGGGCCCTGCTGTGGCATCTCGACCAGTCCTGCCTCCACCAGGCCTCGGTTTCCCCATCTTAAGGGGAGGTGTTGAGCAAGACCAGCTCAGCGTGTTGGAGCCCGCCAGGGGTCATCAGTGCTGGGGTGGGCTGGGTGAATGCGAGCAGGCGCACGTCCACCCCCAGGTCGGGAGCAGCCGCTCCGCCCTGGCAGGTCCTTGCCAGGTGGGAGAAGGACCGCGTCGCCATGTGTCTTTCTCGGCCAGAGCCGTGTGTACAAGTGGCAGCGAAGCAGTTTGTAGGCGCGTCCTATAAACTCACTTTGCACGAGTGCTGCGAGGCCTCCGGACCACCCTATTGACCCCGGACTGGACATTGCTACCCAGAGGGGCAGTGGGGTGGGTGGGGATTGGGGAGACCCATCCTGAGCCTCAGCAGCCCTCACCTTTGTTTCCCGTCTTCTCCAGGCTTCTGCACGGCCAAAGGGGGCCTGGTGAGCTCCATCCTGCACCCCCGGCCCATCAACTTCAAGTTCTACAAGCACAGCATGAAGTTTGTGGCTGCCCTCTCTGTCTTGGGTGAGTGTCTCAGCACCCGCTCTGCCGGTGCCCCCGAGGCCCGCTCCCAAATCCACTCCCTCCTGTCTCCACAGCTCTCCTTGGCACCATCTACAGCATCTTCATCCTCTACCGCAACCGGGTAAGCCCTGGGGCTGGGCGGGGCTGTCCTGGGGGTCCCAGGCCCCTCCCAGTCTGGCGTTGACCTCCATGCTGGTTTCCACCAGGTGCCTGTGAACGAGATCGTGATCCGGGCTCTGGACCTGGTGACGGTGGTGGTGCCGCCCGCCCTGCCGGCCGCCTTGACCGTGTGCACGCTCTACGCCCAGAGCCGGCTGCGGAGCCAGGGCGTCTTCTGCATCCACCCGCTGCGCATCAACCTGGGGGGCAAGCTGAGGCTGGTGTGTTTCGACAAGGTGGGGGCCGCGGGGCGGAGGGCTCAGGCGGGGCGGGAGGGCGTGGGCAGCACAGCCGGACCTCCACACCCGCCGCCTCCATCCAGCAGTGTGCGCCGAGGTCCTGCTGGATCCAAGTCCTGTCCTGGGTGGAAACCCAACGCCCCGCTCCTCCCTCCCACGCACATGTGTGTCCCCCAGTGGGCAGGCCTGGGAGTACAGGTGGTGATGGGGTTTAGGAAAGGAGGAAGGGGGTACATGGTGGGGGCCCAGGGGCTGGACTACATGGGCGGTGCCTTCTGGAGGGATGCCCGTGGGCCAGTGGCGGGGAAGCAGTGTGGACACGGGGCCAGAGGAGGGCCGGGCCCCGGGTGGGGGGCGAAGCTCGTGCACCGGGAGGGGAGTTCGGACATTACTCTGAGGGCAGGAGGCCCACAGAGAGCTTTTAGACTGGAAGGGCAGGTCACAGTCAGACGACAGAGCTCCCGGCCGGCGTCGGAGCCGGTGTGTGCCTGGGCAGGGGTCAGGGCGGAGAGGCAGGCTGCGTCCATCCCCTCGGTCGTCATCCGGCAGCCCCGCCGAGCACGGCGTGTCAGACCCCTTCCTGGCGCAGTGAGCACGTGGTGGGAAGCACAGGTGGGCGCCCAAAGCAAGGACCTCTGGCCCCACCATAGGGTTAAGGGAGACTTTCTGGAAGCACTAACGCCAGACAGTGGGGGCGGGGAGGTAAGCCCTGCAGAGGGACCCGCGCGAGCAGAGCCCCCAAGGCAAGCAGGGACCTCTTCTGGCTCCAGCTCTGGTTCCTGGAGAGCCCCTGGGACCCCCCTGACTTGCGTTGTGGGGCTGATCAGGGCCCAGCTCTCCCAGGACTCACCAGCCCACCCTCTTGCGCCCTGCAGACAGGCACCCTTACTGAGGACGGCTTGGATGTGATGGGCGTGGTGCCCCTGGAAGGACAGACGTTCCTGCCCCTGGTCCCCGAGCCCCACCGCCTGCCTGTGGGGCCCCTGCTCCGAGCGCTGGCCACCTGCCATGCCCTCAGCCGGCTCCAGGACACCCCAGTGGGCGACCCCATGGACCTCAAGATGGTGGAATCTACTGGCTGGGTGAGGAGGCCTCATAGGCCTGCCCCGCCTCTGGACCACGGGGCCCCACAAGCCCCACCTTGCTTTCATTCGCGGCCTCTCATGGTGCCCTCGTTAAGCCCGTCAGTAGTCACTGGCCGAGGCCGCACGCCTGCATCGCTCCGCTCACAGAGGGAGACCTGTGTCGCTTGTCCAGGGTCACCTGGCCGCTCGCAAGCGATGACGCTGGAGTTTGAACTTGCAGCCACCTTCTCGACTGCCCAGTCCGGTCCCCGTGAAGGTGGTCCCCAACGAGCGACGCCCGTCTCCCACTGCCTCCCCCTGGGGCCAAGCCCCGACTGGCTGTCCCCGGCCGAGCCCGGGCCTGGCGTGGCCTGCTGACCTCTGCACCTCGCAGGTTCTGGAGGAGGGGCCGGCTGCAGCCTCGGCGCTCGGTGCTCAGGTCCTGGCGGTGATGCGGCCTCCGCTGCAGGAGCTCCGGCTGCAGGACGTGGTGAGCCAAGGGTGCGCTGGGGGCGGGGCGGTGGAGGGGGTGGGCTCCGCGGGCCAGCCCCTCAGCTGCACCCACCGCCCTGCAGGAGGAGCCGCCGGTGCCGGTCAGCATCCTCGGCCGCTGCCCCTTCTCGTCGTCCCTGCAGCGCATGAACGTGGTGGTGGCGTGGCCGGGGGCCGCTCAGCCCGAGGCCTACGTCAAGGGCTCCCCCGAGCTGGTGGCAGGCCTCTGTGACCCCAGGACAGGTGAGGGGGGTTGGGCCCCACAGGCTGCCGGTCAAGCATTGGCACAGAAGGGGTGGGCACCCACTGTCCATCCCTGTCCCCCACTGTTTGTCCTGCTGACACCTGCCCCTCGGCAGTGCCCGCCGACTTCGCCCCGGTGCTGCAGAGCTACACGGCTGCAGGCTACCGCGTCGTGGCCCTCGCTGGCAAGCCACTACCCGTCGCGCCCAGCCTGGAGGCGGCTCAGCAAGTGACGAGGTAGGCCGTGCCCCGCGCTGGGCACGCGGCCTCGGGCGTGGCAGAGCCCGGGAAGGAGTCCCTGCCCGGAGGCAGGGTCTGTGACCTCCCTGGGGTCTGCCGCCCCAGGGATGCCGTGGAGCGGGACCTGAGCCTCCTGGGGCTGCTGGTCATGAGGAACCTGCTGAAGCCGCAGACGACGCCGGTCATCCGGGCTCTGCGCAGGACCCGCGTCCGCACCGTCATGGTGACAGGTGCCTGCGCCACGCCGGGGGGAGCCCGGCCCTGGTGGGCGGGGGTTCCCGGTGCCCCGTCCTGGGACGTCAAGACATCTCACGGGTCCTGACAGCACCCCCAGCTGGAACTGTCGCCACTTGGCAGCGGGGCAAGCGGGGCTCACGGGAGCAGAGCGACTTCCAGAGAGCCGGGCGGTGTCCACAGCTGGCCGCACCCTTGCGGGGCGAGGCCGCCAAGGCTGTGTCCACCTCTTGAGAGCTGGGAGGAACGAGGTCAGCCTCGGGGCCACCGAGCACAAGCCCGGGGTGACGCGCAGGCAGGTGGTCTGCACTCGTCCTCCCGCCCCCCACACACTGCTCGCGTGCTGGGCAGCAGAGTTCCCGGCGCTGAGCACTACACGTGTGACTCACACCCGGGCCCCACCTCCCCGAAGACTCGGCTGCCTGCTGTGCCGGACGAGGACGCCAGGCCCAGCAGCTCTCCCGCCCGAGCTCGCCCACCAGTGCTGGCAGCGGCCCCGGTTTCCCAGCTGCAGGTGTTGGCCCCCTGGATGGCAGTTGACTGACCTTGCTCCATCCCCCCAGGGGACAACCTGGAGACGGCTGTCACCGTGGCCCGGGGCTGTGGCATGGTGGACCCCCACGAGCGTCTGGTCATTGTCCACGCCACCCCGCCCGAGCGGGGCCAGCCTGCCTCCCTGAAGCTCCTCCCAGCGGAGGTCCCCGCCGCCACGAATGGGGTCAAGGTGAGGCTGGCCCAGCCTTCTGGCCACACACCCCACCGGTGGCCCCCGAGTCACCCGGGTCCAGCCCTAGCTCCCCTGGGTGGGTCGGAGATGCTGAGCCGAGCTTCCCGGGCCCCCAGGATCCTGACCGGGCCACAAGCTACACCGTGGAGCCAGAGCCCCGCACCAGCCACCTGGCCCTCAGCGGACCCACCTTTGGTGTCCTTCTGAAGCACTTCCCCAAGCTGCTGCCCAAGGTAGGGCTGGCCCCGACACACCTGGCCCCCACGCCTCCCACTCGCTCCCTCCTCTTGGCTCCACCCCACCCTGCCCTGCCCTGGTGGCCTCATCCCTCCGCCGCCTCTGCCCGCAGGTGCTGGTCCAGGGCACCGTCTTTGCCCGCATGGCCCCCGAGCAGAAGACAGAGCTGGTGTGTGAGCTGCAGAAGCTTCAGTGAGTGCCCGTGGTGGGGCTGGGGTGGGGGTGGCGCACCCCGCCGCCCTCCTCGGGCAGTAGAGAGCCTGCGGCTTCCAAGAGAACCGGCAGTTCCCCAGGTCTGTCACGCCCTGGTGGCGCCATGCCCGTCTCGCTGAGTGCCCACCGCGTGCCGGGGCGGGCGACAGCGGGGCGCGCCATCCCGAGTGCTAGCCCGGGGCAGGTGGGGTCGCTTCCCTGCCGAGGCGGCACTCGGCCCAGCCCACGCTGCCGCCCTCGGCCAGGTACTGCGTCGGTATGTGTGGGGACGGTGCCAACGACTGCGGGGCCCTGAAGGCGGCCGACGTGGGCATCTCGCTCTCCCAGGCCGAGGCCTCGGTGGTCTCGCCCTTCACCTCGAGTATGGCCAGCATCGAGTGTGTGCCCATGATCATCAGGTGAGGGGCGGCCGGCGGCCCGGGCAGGGCAGGCAGGGCGGGTTGGCTCCGAGGGTCCCTAACGCCCAGACCCTGCTTGCCAGGGAAGGCCGCTGTTCCCTCGACACATCATTCAGCGTCTTCAAGTACATGGCCCTGTACAGCCTGACCCAGTTCATCTCGGTCCTCCTCCTGTACACAGTGAGTGTGCAGCGCCCGGGCCCAGCCCAGCGGGGGGCAGGCCCCGAGCCAGGCCCAGGGTGCGAAGCCACTGTGCCGTCGGAGGTTCTGGAGAGATGCCGCGGCTTCAGGTCCTGGCCCAGTCGCTTCTCACCGTGTGGCTTGAGCACCTCCTGAGCCTGGGGAGGCGAGGCTCGTGTGAGCCGTGAAAGCCGCAGAGCCCGGCGCGCAGCAGAGCCCCAGGACGGGCAGCTGGCCTGCGCTGACGAGCTGTCCTGCCTTCCAGGAGGCCCCTGCTCTGAGCACACCTGCTCCGCTCGCCCCCCGTGGAAGCGGGGGGTGCCTTGGGGCAGTGCAGATCTGGCACCTCCATCTGTGCCGCGTCTACCTTTAATCTTGGAGCTTCCTGAGGCCAGGAACTGTGTCCCTAGAAGCTTGAGGGCTCCACAAGGCAGCGCCTGCATCTCCCCCGCAGGCTGGGAGTCCCCTTTGGGTACCGGGGGCCTGTCCCATCAGACTCGGACCTTTCAAGTTCGGGCTCGGGGCTCCCCGAAGGCAGGGCAGTCTCCTTAAGGCCAGTGCGTCCCATGTCAGACGGGGGGGCCCCTGGGTCTGGGCTGGGCTCGGGTCAGGTCTCCGTTCCCCTCTGCTCCCCCTACCGACAGATCAACACCAACCTGGGCGACGTGCAGTTCCTGGCCATCGACCTGGTCATCACCACCACGGTGGCCGTGCTCATGAGCCGCACGGGGCCGGCGCTGGCGCTGGGGCGGGCACGGCCGCCAGGGGCGCTGCTCAGCGTGCCGGTGCTCAGCAGCCTGCTGCTGCAGGTGGCCCTGGTGGCCGGCGTGCAGCTGGGGAGCTACTTCCTGACCGTGGCCCAGCCCTGGTGAGTGGGGGCCGCCCGACCGCCTCTGATGCACGCTCCCGTGCCGGTCCCCTGACCACCTGGTCCCCGCACCCCCAGGTTCGTGCCTCTGAACGGGACGGTGCCCGCACCAGACAACCTGCCCAACTACGAGAACACGGTGGTCTTCTCCGTGTCCAGCTTCCAGTACCTCATCCTGGCCGCGGCCATGTCCAAGGGCGCGCCCTTCCGCCGGCCGCTCTACACCAACGGTGTGGGAAGGGGAGAGGGAGGGAGGTCCGTGGGGGCTGGGGCCGGTGGGGGGCCACAGGCTGGAGGGCAGGTGCGTGTGCGTCCTGACCTCATGAACTCACCGCCCACAGTGCCCTTCCTGGTGGCCCTGGCGCTGCTGGGCTCCATCCTGGTGGGTGTCCTCCTGGCCCCCGGCGTCCTGCAGGGGCCGCTGGCGCTGAGGACCATCGCTGACACCTGCTTCAAGCTGCTGCTGCTGGGCCTGGTCGCCCTCAACTTCGTGGGCGCCTTCATGCTAGAGGTGGGCTCCCCTCCCCCTGTGGGGCCGGCGGCGGCCAGGTGGGACTCGGCCACAGCTGCCCCCTGCTCCCGCCTTGCCCCACAGAGCACGCTGGACCTCTGCCTTCCGGCCTGCCTGCGGCGTCTGCGACCCAAGCGGGCCTCCAAGAAGCGTTTCAAGCAGCTGGAGCGGGAGCTGGCTGAGCAGCCCTGGCCACCACCCAGCCGGCCCGGGAGGTAGCGCAGGCCCCTTCCGGCACCCTCCACACTGGATCTCCCTGCCTCTGAGCCACCGCTGGGACCGTCTCTAGGGACTCCACTGCCCCCCCAGCCCGAGGCCAGCGTGTCACACCACCGGCCTTCCCTGCCTCCACCCTGGGAAGCGTGTCGTCCCCGCGTCATGCCCACGTAGAGACAGCAGCCTCCAAGCCACCCAGCGCTGCTGTCACGGAGCGAATAAAGTCATGATATTTTCCTGGTTCGTCCGTGCCTGCTGAGTGCCAGGCCACCCCCCGGCGCCCCGCTGGCAGCCCCGGCATCCGACCGCCCAGCGCGCCTCGACTTCAGCTCACACTGGGCAGCTCCCGTCTGGGCCTGTCTCCTCCCGCGACAGCGTTTCCTCTGCCAGGTGCTCGTTCAGCACCTGGTGTGCATTGTCGCTTCATCCCGCCTGGAGACTAGCCCCATTTCAGAGACAAGGAAACTGAGGCTTCGAGGCCATGCTGGCAGGCAGAGGTGGAACCAGATCTCTTACTCCAGCATCCCTACTCTTAACCCTCCTTAACCCTCTTGGCAGGGCAGGAAGAGAAGGGACTTGGCTCAGACCCGGGCCCACTAAGTGCACTAAGTGGGAGGCTGTTAACTGGGGCGGCGCCTCCTCCCCAGCCCAACAGCCAAGGGTGGGTCAGATAAGACTCCAGGCACAGAGCCCGCATCTCCCAGCCAGAACCATGTGCGCCACCCCCAGGGGGAGGGTGGGTGCTGCTGACTTCACCCCCTAGTCAGACACCGACCAAGCCCTCCTCTAGAGACAGGTCTCCAGGCCCTCCCTGCCGGGCAGGAGAACAGGAAAGGAAGGCTATTTCCGGTGCGCCGAACCCCCTGCCAACCTTGTTACAGGAAGTCCTGCTGCTGCCCTGGGCCTGCCCTGGTGGATGTGCAGTGGCCGTGCAGCCGTGATGGAAGGAAGGGATGTGGGTGGGACAGGAACCGTGTCAGACGCAGTCACAGACCTGGCTGGACGCTGAGGCAGGCACAGTTCAGGGTGCCTGGGGAGGCGGGGGACAGAGGCCAGGGCTCAAACCTCTTGATCCGGAGTATTCCTGGCAGCTGCGAGCCAGCACAGGAGCTAGAGCCGGGAAGAAACAGCCTCTGCTGTGTGCAGCTTGTAACAGTGTGCAAGGCGGGCGGGGGAAGCGCAATTCTCCCAAGGGACAGGGCACCAACACCTTCCCCCCATGACTGCTGCCCCCTGCTTGGGTCTTAGGCCCAGGGGAGTGGGGACAAGCAGCAGGCAGGGTCTGGAGCCAGGATACAAGTTGGCAGCTTGGGGACACCTGTCCCCCATTTTGTCAGGTGCAGGGCACAGCATCTCTTCTGCGTCATTCTCTCCCATCCTGGTGGGCCTGGCACTGGCGGCAGTGAAGAACCAGAGGGCAGGGAGGGCTGGACCCGCCCCCAGGGCCCACTAACTCTCCCTGTGGCAAAAGTCCCTGCTGAGCTGCATTGGGCACTGCAGGGCAAGTGGGAAAGTCACTCTTCTTATCCAGCCAGTTGTTTGACAAGCCAGCCCTCGGAAACAGGGTGCAAATGTACTTTCTGCCTGATAGGACTTGGGCTCTAAGGAATAATTGTGGGAGCCATGACTAGGGGGTGAGGAGGTCTGATGGCAACCAAGGGGCATCCGGTTGTCCAGCAGGAGTCCCCTGCCTCCAGTTAGGTACGTGGGGCCAGGCAGGGGCCCTGCACCCCACCCCGCTCAGTCTCTCCCCATGCAACGGAGTGGACGTTCCCCACCGCGATGGAAAACCATATGGAGGTTCCTTGGCCTACTAGAAATGGAGCTACCATCTGACCCAGCATTCCACTCCGAGGCATCTACCCAAAGGACACAAAAAACTAATTCAAAAGGATGCATGCACCCCTGTATTTATTGCAGCACTATTGATAATAGGTAAGAATCTACCCGAATGCCCAAAAATAGACTGGATCAAGATGTGCTGTATATCACGGTGGAATACTACTCAGCAATCAAAAAAGGTAAACTAATGTCATTCCCAGCAACACGGAGGGAGTTAGAAGGGATTACGCTCGGTGAAATGAGGCAGAAGGAGAAAGGAAAGTACTAGATGGTCTCGTTATGGAAGGAATATAGCAGTCAAGGGAAGACAACAACAAACAAAAATGAACCCACAACTATAAATCAGACATTCTGCAGGGGAAGGGGGGGAAGGCATCAACACCAGGGCGAGGGCAGGAAGAGCACAAGGGACTATGGTGGCGGTGCACGGGTGAGCTGGGGTGGGGGGGGGGGGATTCTACGCCTTAGGAAAGCAAATAAAAAATAGAGGAAAAAATGCTTTTCTTTTAGTTCACTTTAAATTACATTATGACATAATATTGATGGTCTAGACCTCAGGAAGAACAAAAGAACTGAGTGGACTCGTTCATTCCACAAGTGCTACTGGACGGCTGCTCTGCGTCTGGCCCAGCTGTGGGCAGTAAGGCAGAAGGGTCTGAAGATCTCAAAAGGCAGGAGTCCGGGCCTCCCTGGTGGTACAGGGGTGAAGCCGCAGCGCTATGAAGCTGGCCTCAGCCACTGCAGCGCGAGTTCCATCCCCAGCCAGGGAGGGGACCCACAGGGCGCAACAGACCTCTCCTGCCTCGCCCGCTGCTGCCCTCGCAGTGTGTTTCAGTCTGGCTGCCTGTTCTGCTCCCCGCCCTGTCTCTGATAACTGCTCTCACCCCCACCACACCTCATGGCCGGTACCCCAGTTCTTGTATGCACAGATAAATAAGTCTTTAAAAAAAAAAACATTTTTAAAGGCAGGAGGCCTTGTACAACCCAAAGGAAGCAGACCTCAACCAGTGTCCAGAGGCAGAGACGGCTTGAGCAAAGGTCCTGTGGCAGATAGAGGAAGGGGCTTACCAGGAGACTGCCAAATGCCAGGGACGGTGTCCTGAGGCTGGGAGAAGCCGAGGGAGGACTAGACTTACTTCCTAGCTAAGTAGATTTGGACAAATCACCTTTATGACCTTGGTCTTCCCCTCTGTGAAGCGGAGCAACACACCCACCTCACAACGCTGACTGATGCCAGAAGTGCTCGGATGAGTGAGAAAGTGCGGCGGAAGGTGAGCGTGCTCAGTCTGTGCGGGGACGCCTGGGGGTGACCCCCTGCATCCTCGTCCCCACAAGAGGGTTGGAGACCGGTGGGCGCTGGGCGCGGTGCGGCGGCCGGCAGTGGCGCTCGCGTTAGGACCCAGCGGCTCCGGGGCTGGAGGGCGGGCGCCCGCCCCGTCGGGGGCCCGGAGGGGGGCTCGGAGCGGGCAAAGGGGCGGCTCTGGCGGCGGACTCGGAGCGGGCGGCAGAGTGACCGGGACAGGTAGGCGCGGGTCTGGCCGCCAGATCAGGCCAGCAAAGCTCGGGCTGCGGGATGCCGGGTGCAGGCGGGGGGGGGGGGGGGGGGGGGGGGGCCGGGNAGGGCTCAGGTCGCGCGCCAGCAGGGGCATGGGGGTGTGGGGTGCCGGACTTTGCGGTCCCCCCATCCTGGGGGCAGCTGCCCGGGCCCTGAAGCTGGGGCTGTCTGAGCAGATGCTAAGAGGACGCCTGGAAAGTTTGGGGTCGCTCTCAGGGGAGGGTGCGAGTTGAGAAGGGAGCTGGACGCGAGTTTGCGGGGAGCACGAAGTGGGGCGTCGAGGATGGGGGCGGCTTTTGTTCTCCCTAGGAGGTCGGAATGTGGGGGGTGGGAAGGGGTTGTCGGCTGGGACAGAGACACGGAGAGACAAAAGAAAGAGATCAGAGATGAGAGAGCGGGGCAGGCAGCCGAGCAAGTTTCCGTGACTGATTGTTCCCAGCTGTGCGGCTGCAACATCTGGTTTCCTCCAGCGCTGGCCTCGGCCTCCCGCAGCCCTCCCCCTGCCGGCAGGGGCGCGTGGGGGCAGGGGCTCCCAGTAGGCCAGCCTGGCCCCCTCTCCTCACGACCTGTGGGTGTGGGGGGATCTGCAGTGTGGAAGGTGGGGCGACACCCTGGCCTCCACTCATAACCCCATTCTAGTCTAGAAGTTCTGGGAGATGTGGTCCCCTGGGGAGGATCTGTTAACCCCCACCCCACTCTTCTCGCCCCACCCCATGTCTGGGGCACCCCTTCCCTCAATAAACATGTGTGGGGGGGGAGGGACAGATGTGTTGAAAGGCCCAGCTAGGACCAGCTTTGGGGCCAGAGGACATCCCTGCCTCCCCCCCCCCCAGGCCCCAGCTCATGGTCTGCTGAGCAGTGACAGCCCCACACAGCCCACCTGGCACCAGCCTAGGGGCCAAGGGTCAGGGGAGAGGTCCGGGGAGGAGGCGCAGGGATGGGTCCCCCCCACCCCTGCCACCCCAGGCAAGCTTGAGGCCTTGGGGCCAAAGGAATCTGGAAGTGGGGAGCCGGGAGTTCCCTGCCAGTGGCCGCTTGAGTTCTGAGTCTCCTCTCCCAGCCCAGCCCCCGCGTCGATGTCCTCCCTGCATGAGGGTTGACGGGTGCTGCACATGAGCTGGGGGGTGGGGGGGCGCAGGTCTCAGGACTGGGACGGAAGAGGCCAGGTGCCCCTGTTCCTTCCCCTCTCCCTAGGGTCCCCAGTGGGGGCGGGCTGGCAGGCCACCCTGGGTCGGCAGCTAGCGGGCCAGCAGGGAGGGGATCCTCCTGGATGGGTGAGCCCTCGACATTCTTCCAGCCCTCCCAGCAGAAGGCTTCTGCCAAGTCCACCGTGTAGCCAGATGAGAGGCGGCCGCCGGCTGCGAGAGCCTGGGGGACCCCGGGGCCTGTGCCCTCTCCTAGGAACATGACACACCACCGCTCGTCAGTGTCAGGGGGCTCAGCGCCCCGGGCTGGGTGACATCGTGGTCCCTCCAGTGCTGCCCTCCTGGGCCCAGAGGAGCCCTCATCAGGCTCCACCCGAAGTGCTTCCTGCTGCTGCAGACAAATAGGCCTCAGTCTCGTGAGTGCACGAAGAAGACGGCCAGGTCTTGGGAGGCCTGGAGGCCTGGCAGGAGAGGATCTATGGGGCTGGGAGCCCTGCCCGGGCTGGCTGCCCCAGGGGCCCCCAGCCCGTGAGCATGTGGTTTCCTGCTGAGCAAGATGCTCTGGGCCCAGGGGCTAATTGGGAGCAGGTGGTGGGCTTGGCCTCCGCTGCTGAATCCAGGCTGAGATGTTGGCAGGGCCGGGCAGGGTCCTGAGGACAAGCCTGGGGTCCAAGTTGCCACTGTCATTTGCTACCTGGGGAGGGGCTAGGCCGGAAAGGCCGGTCATGGCTTCTGGGGGCTGCTGGGGGATGAGAGACGTCTGCGACGTGAACGTGAACCATGAACCAAACCGGGCAGCGTGGGGCAGAGTGGGGCAGAGCGGGTTTGTCCCCATGGAGATCAGCCCTGCAGCCAGGCTGGAGGCATTATCCTCTAGAACCCCCAAATGGATCCTAAGGGGCAGGAAATGCACCTCCTAAGTAGTCCCCTGCCCCCCTGCTCTTGAGTGGGTATTCCCAGTGCCTCCTTCTGAATTGGGGGGCAGAGGTGCACTCTGCAGGCCTGGGGGAGTGGGCCTGGGACGCAGCTCGCACCCCCTCCTCCAGCTGTCCTCTGACACGGCCCAGCCGCCTCACCGAGTGGCCATGAGAGCTGCCTGCCTCTTCCTGCTCCTCCTGCCCGGTAAGTGGTCCTGGGGCTGGGGGGTCTCCACGGGGAGGGTGTGAGTAGGGTTCGTGCGGGGCAGGGACTGGCAGTGGGCTTTTGTCAGGCCTGTCGGCCAGAACTCAGCCCCCAGCTCCCAGGTCCTCCTGCCTCCTGGACCACAGCGGATGGCCGGCCCCTCCCAAAGCGAGCGCCTTCCCACAGCCCCCCACCAGCGGCAGCAGGATTCTGGAGCGTGGGCGCCGGTGTGGGCACCAGGCTCCCACTCTTTCCTGTTACTGGCCCTCTCGGAAGCTGATGCAGTTGGGGGCATCCCCCTCGATTCCTTCGGACTCCACCACCCTTCACAGCCTTGACCTCGACACAGTCCCTGTTGCTCAGATGAGGAGCCGTCATCGAGGATCACAAGGCCCCGCCAGATCAGGCAGTCACTCGATTAACAGATACTTATTCAGCTCTGTTACGTGCCAGGCACCGGGCTAGGCAGACACAGCTCTGCCTTTGTGGTGCTGCCAGTGTAGGGAAGGGAGGCCCGTGTTACAAGGAGATACGATTTATGTCAGACTGTGTCGTGCTCTGACGGGATACCCAGGAGGATGAGATGGTGAGGGCGGATGCCCAGCAAGGGCCTCTCGGCAGACCTGACGTGTGGTTGAGGCTCACAGATGCAGCTGCAGGTTAGATGCCACAGGCCCAGAGAAGGTCAGGTACAAGGGCCCGGACAGGCAGGAGGGTGCCGAGGCCCTGAACCGGCCAGGAGCCGGCGAGAGAGAGAGCAGCAGGGGGAGGTCGGTGAGTGCCGCGTCCCGGCGGTGTCCATCAGGGAAGGCGTTTGAATCCTGTGGGCCTGGGAATCTACTTACGGGACCCCAGGCTCTTATAGCCCTTGACCGCGACCAGCCGCCCCAGAAGCACTTGGGGGCTCCTGCTGTCCCTCCCCGCGGGCCCCCTCACGCTTTGCCTCCCTGACAGCAGGCCTGCTGGCTCAGGGCCAGTATGACCTGGACCCGCTGCCTCCATTCCCGGACCACGTCCAGTACACCCACTACAACGACCAGATCGGTAAGGACCTCCCGAGCTCCCCGCCCTGCCGGTCGCCAAGGCCTGGCTCCCAGGTGCCCAGGCACGGCCGGGGGCCAGGTGGGGTGACGGGCATCACAGGGCTAGCCCCCCACCCAGTCGTGACGCATAAGCCCACCAATTCCACATCCATCTTGGTTTCAGACACCCCGGACTACTATGACTACCAAGGTAAAGGGCTGGGCCGGCCGGGATGGGTGGGCGGCGGGGGCGGGGGCAGACCCCCTTATATCTCCTGTCACAGAGATGACTGCTCGGCCCCCCGAGGAGCAGTTCCAGTTCCAGTCCCAGCAAGAAGTGCAGCAGGAGGTCATTGCGGCCCCCACCCCAGGTGGGCCACACGCTCCTGTGAACCCGGGGGGCGGGAGGCTTGACTGGGGCTGGAGAGGTGACCTCTCAATAATCTCTGCCTGTCGCCACCCAACGCCAGAACCGGGAAACTCAGAGACGGAGCCCACGGAGCCTGGGCCTCTTGGTAAGTCTGCTCTCTTGACCCTGGAGAAACTGAGGCACAGCCCAGAAGCTGGGGCAGGGTGGATGAAGCGCTGGTAGGACAGGGAGGGCCAGGCCTTTTGCTCAGCTGTGGTGAGGGGCGGGGACTTGCAGGCTTGTCCCTGCCATAAGTGACAACCCCAGGGACCCCTAGGCAGCTCTGGCAGCACCTTGGGGCCTGCCTGGAGGCTGAGTTGGCTGGTGGCTGCAGCCTCAGGAGGGGCCGCCCCTCCCTCCTGCAGGGAGGAAGATGCGAGCAGGGAGTGCTGGAGGCCTCCTACCAGCCAGAGGGGCTGGGGTGCTGGAGGCAGGTGAGATGAGGAGGGGCAGGAAGCCAGCCCCATAAGGGCACCCCCAAGAGCCTGAGGCCTGTGACCTCGCGGGCGCCAGCCGGTGCTCTGAGCATGCACGGACCTGCCGCGGTTGCGTGGCCTGCGTGACGGCGCGAGCTCGGATGCACGCTTCTAAGTGCCTGTGGACGTGCTCGCGCAGGGAGCGCTGTGGAAAGTGGGCGGCCTGGGAGGCCCAGCGACCCCGTGTGCGCCTGCGTGGGGGCGGATGTGTCTGGACTGACCCTGAGAGCCAGTCCCTGGGGGAGGCTGCGGGCTGCCCCCAGCTCTGGGTCCCAAGCCGTGGCCCCTGGTCTGACCCGCCTGCCGCCCAGATTGCCGCGAGGAGCAGTACCCGTGCACCCGGCTCTACTCCATACACAAGCCCTGCAAACAGTGTCTCAACGAGATCTGCTTCTACAGGTGTGCCCCCGCAGGGCCGTGGGGGGCGTGGGGAAGGGGCCCTGGAGCTGGACTCGGCCAGGCAGGAGCCCCGGCCTGGGGGCGGGACGCCAGCCACCCATCCAGGTGCTGCTCCGCTGCCCCAGAGGCTGGGTCCCGTGGCTGACCCTGCCCCTGTGCCCCCAGCCTCCGCCGCGTGTACGTGGTCAACAGGGAGATCTGTGTCCGCACCGTCTGTGCCCACGAGGAGCTCCTGCGAGGTAGGAGGCCTTGGCGCTGGGCCTCTCCCACCCCCACCTGCTCCTTCCCGCGCCCGCCTGAGGCTCACGAGCAGCCCACCTGACGCTCATGGTCCTGCGCCCCCTCCCAGCTGCTCCTCATCCTCCAAGCCTCCCCACCAGCAGGGGTGGGAGAGGGCGCCCTGTCCTGACCCCAGCTCTGTCCTGCTCCCCAACAGCTGACCTGTGCCGGGACAAGTTCTCCAAATGCGGCGTGATGGCCAGCAGCGGCCTGTGTCAGTCCGTGGCGGCCTCCTGTGTCAGGAGCTGCGGGGGCTGCTAGGGTGGCGCTGGCACCCCAACCCTGGACGCTCCTCGGACCTGGGCCTCGGCCCGTCTGACCTGGTGCTTTCCTCCCCAGCCCAAAGTTCCTTGTACTCTGTAATGGGAGCAGACTGTGGCCCTGGGGTCACCTCCGGCCCTCTCCCTGCCTGGCCCCAGGACACACGAGACACCCCACCACCCAATCGTCACCCTTGGGCGAGGGGCATCCCAGCCCTCTGTGGGACCTGGGCTCTTACGCGCCCCTCCTCCGTCTGGAAACAGCCCCCCTCTCCCCAGGCAGGCTGTGCCCCTCACCCCGGCTGAGGCCTGGTCTCCCACGGCCCGGGGCATAGACCGCCTTTGTTTTATACGAAATTAAAAACACATTTTTACAAAAGATTCAAAGTCACCTTTTCAGGGGAGAGCACAGAGTGGGCAGGCGGCCCCAGCACTGCAGTGCTGAGGGGCTCCCGCCTCTGGGGAGGGTGTTCGGGTAACCCACGCCCTGGCCTCTGTGGCCCCAACCCTGCCTCCTCACCCGGGGTGGGGGTGTCATCGGAAATGGAGGGTTCAGGGACACGGCTTGCTCGTGGTCAGGGCGCTAGGGTGGCGCTGGCACCCCGACCCTGGACGCTCCTCAGATCTCGTGGTCAGGGCTGCTTGGTGAGGGCGTGAGCCCCGTCACAGGGCTGCAGGCCAGGAGTCACAGCCGCCGGGCGGGGCCGGGCAGGCATG
The DNA here is from genome assembly GCA_019455555.1 of Galemys pyrenaicus. Classification (NCBI taxonomy): domain Eukaryota; kingdom Metazoa; phylum Chordata; class Mammalia; order Eulipotyphla; family Talpidae; genus Galemys; species Galemys pyrenaicus. The sequence goes on along the minus strand of JAGFMF010012145.1, from coordinate 316,034 downwards.
GGGGTGGCAGGGGGTTCAGGGCTCTCGGCGGGGGAGGCTGGTGCAGACCAGAGGGCAGAAGCAGCTGCACCACTGAGAACACCTCCCACAGCCGTGTTCTGGCCCACCAGGCCCATTGCTGGGCACAGCCAGCAGCCCCCTCGCAGCTGGTGGACGAAGCCCAGAGCCGGTCAGTGGCCGGCCCAAGGGCCCACAGCCCGCACTGCACGGCTTGGTGGCCCGCTGGGGCTGGCAGCTCCTGCTGGGAGGCGCGCACCTCCGCCCGCACCGCCAGGACCAGCAGAGCAGGGCTCTGCTTCAGAAGCGCAAGCCCAGGCCCTGGTGACGCAGCCACACCCTCGCAGAGCCAGGGCAGGGTCCAGCGCCCCCATGCCGCCCTCCCAGGCCTGCATGTCCACCGCTGCCCACAGGCCTGCCTGCTGCCACGGGGCACCAGGCCTACGGAAGGGCCCGGAGAGCGGGCAGGAAGCGCTGTCTGGAAAGCGTGTGCGGGTCACAGCCCAAGCCTCGGGGGGCCCGTCTGTGGGGGTGGGAGGTGTCCCCACGGCCGCTGCCCGAGTGGGCAGTTCCTTCCGGCTCGACAGGCCGCCGAAGCCTCCCAGGTCAGGCCTGTAGCCCTGCCGGCTCCGGCGGCGGACAGTGACAGTGAAGAACAGCCTGCACAAGGGTCTTTAGAAAAGTGGGTTTTCCAGTTACAAAACACGTTTCCAACAGTGAACACGGTAAAAAGGTATAAAAATACAGGGACTCTGAACACAGGACTTCCCTGATGAACACGCCAAAGGCAGAGAGGCCTCTGGGAAATCAGAGGCGGGCCTAGACCCTGCTCCTGCCCCTCACTCCAGTGTTAGCCAGCTGGGGGGGATGGAGGAGGTCCCCAGGCCCTGGCTTCCCTCGTCACTTCAGGGGGTCCTCCTCCAGTGGGGGTGGCTCGTCCTGGGGGAGCGCCCAGACTGAGGGGCCCACTGATGCGGGGCAGGGGGTTTTCCGAAGTGCCGGGAGCTGCTGCGGGTCGTGCGGCCCAGGGCCCGGGCTCGGCACCGCCACCTCTGCTGCTCCTCACCCAGCCAGGCTCTGGGCCCACTGGCCCGGGCTTGGGTGACTGCTGGAGAGGGGCCCGCCCTGGCCTGGCCACGGGCCGCCAGTGGGAGGGGGCTCACTTCTCTGGGGATGTGGCCGGCAGGGAGAAGGGTGCAGAGCTCCTCCGAAGCTCCTGCTGCAGCTGTCCCTTCAGTGTGGACACCTAGGGAAGGAGAAGGTAGGAGCAGCCTCGGTCCCCAGTCTGACTGCAGAGAAAGGGGGGTGACGGGTGGAGGGACCCCTCGGCTGTGGAAGGGGCCAGTGCTGTCTGTTTCAAAAAACCAGGTCTAGAAGCCAGGGGGGCTCTTCCTCATTTTGCTCCCTGTAGCAGCCGAGTGTCTTCCGACTGCTTAGCGTGTGTTTGGGGTCCATCCCACCCCAAGTCACCTTCACGCCTAACATGACCGGGGCCTGTGGGGCAGCCGCCCCGAAGACATGCTCGGTGGGACATGCCTGTGAGCTAAGCTGGCCAGATAAGGACCATCTCTGGGGCTCTGGCTGTTGCTGGGGGGCGGGGAAAGAAACCCCACTCCTCTAGGGTCTTGAGTAGGGTCTGGAGCTGTTGCCAGAGGGAGGGCCTGCCCGGACCTGGAGCCAGAGAACAGCAGAGCAAAGGAACCGAGCCCCGCTGCACACTCTGTAGCCACCGTTTCTGTAGGGGGCCACTGGCTGCTGGCACCCGGTCAGGACCAGCCCCGGTCCCCTCCTGCAGCTCCCCACTGCATCCTGGCCCAGCCTCCCAGGGGGATCCCGCTGGTTCTGCGGCCCCCTGGGGAGGGGCCAGCCCAGCCCGCCAGTTACCTGCTGCTCCAGCCCGCGCACCCTCAGCCGGTGGGCCCGCTCCCGCGCCTCCAGGGTGCGCTCGGTCTGCACCTGGGCACTGCGCAGGTGCTCCACCTCCCGCTGCAGCTCCAGCCGCTGCTGCTCCTCGGCCTCCAGCTGGGCCGGGCCGTGGTTCTGCCCCAGCGCCAGCACCTGGGCCTGCGGAGGAGCCGAGCCGCTAGTCAGGGTCTGGCCTTGTGTGGGGGGTGGTTGTGCCTTGGGGCAAGGGAGTGCAGGCTGGGGCTGCAGGAGAGACCCTAGTTTGCCCTTCACCTTGGCCCCCCGGCCTGCGAGTCCTAGGTCAGGGTACCCCGGCCTCCCACTCACGTGTGCGCATGCGTGAACACAGACCCTTTCAAACATTACAGCAGGCCCCTCGCCTACAGGCACGGGTGAGCACGTGACCCCCATCACTGCTCACCGACGCGCGTGCATGCACACACGAAGGCTTGGTACAGACACACGCGTGTGTGCAGATTCCTGGCAGTGAGCGCCCACTCAGCTTCGAGTGTGAGGGCACTGACGCGGCTACCACGTGCACGGCCGCACGCTAACAGGCTCCAGCACCTCCTCTCCACTCCCGGGAGGCCGCTGCCCCTGGGGCCTGGCTCCACCGCCCGCTCCGAGGGTTGCGGGGACTGAGGGCTCCGGGCTGGCTGAGCCATCAGCAGCAACTGGGCAGCCAGGCAGGGCTAGGGCTGGGGGCCAGGGCTAGGGAGAGGCAGAGTTGGGCTGGATGTCCAGGGCCTACCTCCAGCAGCTGGATCTGCTGCTGGGCCTCGGCCAGCTCCAGCTCAGCCCCTGAGAGCGTGCGGCCCAGGCGGCCCTTCTCGGCGCTCAGCCGGACCGTGTCCTCGTGGCCGCGCAGCTTCTCCCGCTCCACCTGGGCGAGAACAGCGGACGGGTCGGTGCCCGGGGGAGGAGGGAGGTCAGCAAGGGGATGGGGAGGGAGGACCCAGAGGGGGAGCTGCTCAGAGAAGGGTGTTATGAGAGGCCAGGGGAGCCCCAAGAGTGCCAGCCCTGGGCACAGGCAGCCGGGACAGCCAGAGGGGTCTGGGTCGGGATCAGAGGAAGTGAGGGGAAGGCCCTGGGGGCGCAGCCCACCTTGTCCAGTGTTTTCTTGAGGGCCACCCGGTCCTTCTCCAGCCGTAGCGCTGCCCGCTCCACCTCCTGCTTCTCGGCCTTCAGCTGCGCCAGGGCACGCTGCAGCCGCTGCCGGTCATCCTGCAGCTTCTGGACGGTGTGCAGGGCCGCGGCCTCCCCGTCCTGTCGCTGCCGCAACACCTGCAGAGGAGCCAGCCGCCCCTGAGCCCGCCGGGCCTGAGTGGGCAGTGACACCCAGGGTGGACGGTGCTACCTGCCACGCCCACGCACCGGGCAGGACGACCAGGAGGCCGCATGGGGGCCATCTGAGGTCAGAGAGTCCTCTGGGCCTCACTTGCTCCATCTATATGATGGGGTGCGGGCGCCATGAGCCATGCTCTCCCGGGAGGCTGGGCCAGGCTTGGGGTAGGGTGAGGTGGGTGAGGGGGTCCCCACGGCACCCTGGGGCCTCTGGGCTGGGGTGGACAGACATGGCCCGCCCTGGCCCTCACCTCCTGCAGTTGCTGCAGCTGGCCCTCGGCCTCCGCCCGCTGCAGCTCCAGGTCTGCCAGCTCGCCCCGCATCGTCTGCACCTGCTCGCCCAGGGAGCTGCTCTGCTTCCGGGCTTCAGATAATGCCTGACGCGCGGCGTCCAGCCGTTCCTGGTTGGGGGTGGGGGGCGGCCAAGGGCACGGTCAGCCAGGGAGCCCTGCTGCAAAGGGGTCCTCTACGCTATCCCTGGGTCACAAGCTCCACGAGAGTGAGCCTGGCCCACAGCCTGCCCACTGGTCTGCTGGAGGTGGGCGTGACTCAGCCCCCCACCCTGCCCCATTGGGCTGAACCCGGGTTCCTCTAAGCTGCAACTAGCAGGCTTGCTCTCGTACTGCCCCCCCAGCCTCCGCATACTGGTGGTTACTCTTACTGAGTTCCCCCCTCCCGCAAAGGCAGCTCTCACTGACGGGGTCAGAGTCCCCACCTGCTTGCCCCCGGGTCAGCCCCCCAAGCCTGGCCTTATCATAGGCTAACTTTCACCGGCCACACCCGGCAGCCCCGGGCCCCGTACTTGGAGCACTTGGCGGTCATGTTCATAGGCAGCCAGGGTCTTCTGCAGGTGCAGATTCTTGTCCTGGGTGCTGGTGAGGCTGGCACTGCTCTGAGCCAGAGCTTCTGTCAGCCCCCGCACCTTGTCCCGCAAGGCCCTCTCACTCTCCTCCACCTTGGCCAGGGCCCCACTCAGTCGCTCCACTGTGAGCTGCAGAGTCCCCGCCTTCACCTCACTGTCGGCCACCTGGCAGAGGGACAGATAGGACCTAAGTGACCCTGCTCCACCATGAGGTCCAGCAGTGGTGCCCAACCCAATCCTTCCCACCTCTCTGGACCTTCAACATTGATGCTTGTTCCCAAGTGCTCCCCCTGGCTCTGCCTGCTGCAACCTGGCCCTGGCCCTGTGTTATTCAACTACCCTCATCCAGATAGCCATTAACCTGGTGTGTCTCAGACCACCAGGTCTCCTCTCTGTTCTCAGCCCTCTCTTTCTTCCCTGCTATAGAGAAGAAAGAGTAAAAACCACAACCTTCAAATTCTCTATGTTCTTGACTTTACTGGGTAAACCATGCAGGGCCAGCAGTTACTGAGCAATTCATTGACAACTGAGCTTCCTGGCAGCCAAAGCAAAAAGGGAAAAGTTAAAGCTCTAACTGGTCCCATATACCTCTTAGGAGTGCAAATTCTATTGTCAAATGGTCCTAAGTTCTAATTGCCACTAATTAGCTGTGTGATCTTGGGCAATGACATCACCTCTCTGAACCTCCGTTTGTCCATCTGTGAAATGGGACTGATAACACTCGTAGTGATGATAAGCCTCATGCCACTGTTGGGAGGACTGTGTAGTCCCTGTAAAGCAGTGGACCGGGGGTTGTAGCTGACAAGGATGCAAGCGCTGATGGGACCCACCTGTCTCTGCAGAGCGTCCACACGGTCCTGGAGGGCCTGGGCCTGGGCCTCCCGGTCACTCAAGCCCAGGCGGCTGCGCTGCAGCTCCCCCTCCAGCGCGCGCCGCTGCAGCTCCAGCTTGATGGTGCGGCTCTCGGAAGCGTCCAGCACCTCCTTCAGGCGCCGCTTGTCGCTCTCCAGCTTCGCCTCGTTGGCCTTCATCTTGCTGACCCTTTCCTGTGCACGGGGGACGGCTCAGGCCCCAGCTGTGCTGCCCATCTAAGCGCCCACCTCCCTCAGGACCCTGACAAGTAGGTGGGGAGCAGCCTCGAAGTAGCAGGCCAACCACTCCCTGTGGGACTTGGGCGAGTCCAGGACCCTCTCAGGCCCCAGTACCCCCCTCTGCTCACAGCATGGGTTGACCTGAGGCTCCCATGTTCTGAGAGCAACTCCCAGTTCTGGCTGAGTCTAAGCAGCTGTGTGAGCCAGGCCCGTCCCTGCCCGCTCTCTGGCCCTATTCCACTCCTGTGGAAGGGGGGACTGGACTGGCACAGGGGTATCACAACCCCGTGTTCGGAGCCCTCGGGAGGGGGTTGTCCGAATGCAGCTTCCAGGGCTTCTCCTGCTCGCTGCCTCAGTCTGTAGAGCTGGACCCAGAAGCTGCGTGTGTGAACAGGCAGGAGCCCTGGGCCCTGTGAGGTTTGGGGGTGATGCTCCTCCCTTCCTCATGTGGGGTGAGACAGTAAAGGAGGCTTGGGGGATAGGGCAGAAAAACAGCCTTTGGTCTTTCATTTCCTACTACCTTCCCAGAGGCAGCGCAGGTTAAGGGGTGTCATTATATCCCCACCCCCACCACCGGATCCGGCCCCCCTCCCACCCTGCTCAAAGCCCCAGTCCTGTCAGGTCTACACCCGGCAGCCCCACTCTGGCTCCCGCCCAGCTTTGTTCCCGGCCTCCTCCTGTGGCTGGGCCCAAGGCCAGAGCTGGAGCCGCAGACACAACAATCCAGCTCCAGCCCGGCCAGGAGCCAGAGCAGGGGGTGGGCCGTGGGGGCAGCCCAGAGGGCCAGGGGAGGACAGGGGAAGGGGGAGGACGGAGGGAGGGGATGTGTGGCTGTGAGAAGGGCTGGAGGCTTCAGCGCTCTGGCCTAACACCGGCAGGGCCCGTGCTCTGTGCCCCCTGCACCAAACACACATGCGCAGACACACACCCGCACACACGCGTGCACGCAACTGTCCCCAGACACACACAAACCCCAGAGCACCACTCCCGTGGCTGCGCAGAGAAGAACAAGCACGGCCCACCGCTACAGACATGCTCCATCTCAGGAGACAGGTATTGCCCCCACCCCCAACCCTGTCTACAGGAGAGGAAAGTGAGTCTCAGACAAGCCACGAGGCGCAGGGCCAAGACTTGAACCCAGGCTACAGCCTGGTGAGCTCAGCGTGGACCAGAATGACGAACCGAAGGTGCTTGTGGAGAAAGCCACGGGCTAGCGCCTCAGGGCCCAGGCCACAGGAGCACGGGCGCCACGGCAGGACTCACAGACGCCCACCGGCACAAGGGCCCCCCCTCCCCAGCCCCACCCTGGGGGCTCCTACCTGGCTGGCTCGGAGCTCGCTCTGGGCGGCCTGCGCGCTCCGCTCCAGGGCGGCCACCTGGTCCAGCGCCGCCCGGCGCTCCCGCTCGCTGCGTCTCACGCCCTCCTCCTGCAGTGCCAGCTCTGCCTGGACTCCGCTCAGCCGCCCGTCCACGCTGCGCCGGGCTGTGGGCCCAGCTCCGTCAGCCTGGCCGGCCCAGACCGAGCCCCGGCCCGCACTCCACCCACCACAGCGCCTGGCGCTCTGCCCCTCGAGGGGCTACCATGCACACAAAGGGTCGGGCCGCCAGGAGGGTGCCCCAGGGACAGAGGCCCGGGCTCGGGTCACAGTGGCCAGGTCAGAGACCTAGAAGCTGCTCGGGCCGAGGCCCCAGCCTCCCACCTCAGCTGCAAAGAGCAAGAGGGAGCGGCGTCAGGCCTACCTTCCTCACTGTCGGCCACAGCCTTCTGCAGCTGCCTCGCCCTCGCGGCCGCACTGTCCCTCTTGGCCTCCATCTCAGCCAGCTGGCGACTCAGGGTACTTGTCTGGACTTGAAGCTCGTCCTGTAGCCCCAACATTGTGGGGGAGAGGGAAAGACCTTGCTCTGACAATCTGCCCTTGCCCACCTCGTCCCCACCCAGCCACCCACACCTGCCTCACCCGTTCTCTCTGGGTGCTCCGCAGCTCCTGCAGGAAGTCCCGGAGGGCCCCCCGCACTGCCTCTGGGTCCAGTTCTGGAGGTGCCGGGGAGGAGGCAGGGCCTGGGGAGGGGGGCTCGGACACAGGGCTGCGCCCCAAGGGGCTGGGGCTGCCAAGCACTTCTCCACTTCCTAGAGGAGGACGGAGCTCAGGGGCGTGGGGGCCACTGGCCTGAGGCCTGGAGGGCACCAACAGGCTCCCCGAGCACCTCCCTCGTGCCTGCCATGCCCAGCTGCCCATGCTCACGGCTCAGCCCTTCGCCGGCCCCAGCCCTCAGTCAAGCCCAGCTTCCTGGCACGGCTCAGAAGCCCCGTTCTGCCTCCCCACTGGTCACTTCGCATCACCCTCAACTCCCACGTTCCAGGCCTTCTCTCGCCCTTTTCTCCCGGCGCCTTTCCTCACCGGACCTCTTCCTTGGGGGCGACACGTAAAGCTCATCCCCCAGAGGCCTCCGACCCTGGGCCCACTGAGGTGGGCTTCTCCCTCCCTCCTGGGTCACTGACGCCTGCCCCCTGCCCAGACCACAAGTGCCAGGAGGCCTTCGTCCTGCGGGCCCAGTCCCAGGACAGCCCCCCACACCGAGCGCCCACTGTGTGCTGGGACCCGGGCCTGCGCGTTCCCACATCTCCTCAGTCACCCCGTGATAATTCCCTAATTGGTCAGGCTATCTGTCCCTTCAGAGGCTGGGCAGGCTTAGCGATTTGCTGGGTCTCGAAACTGGGAAGTTCCAGAGCTGGGATCTGAACCCAGTTAGCCTGATTTCTTGGCAGATAACCTGGAACTCAGCTCTGGAGAAGGGCAACAAGGAGTTGGGGTTGGGGAGGATGGGGGTGGGGGGGAGACAGGGCGACACCTGGTGGTCAACACTGGAACTGCGGGATGGGAGCCAGCCTGCCCCAAGCCTCCTCCACCTCAGCCAGGGACACCTAAACTGGCTGCTGCTCTGGTCCCCAGAACAGGACCCCTCCCGCTCCTTGCCCACAGCGTCTATGTTTGTTTGTGAGGGTTTTTTTTTTCCTGTGGCATGTATCATTTAAAGATGATGGTCTTTCTTGGGTGGGCACACGTTACGTTTTGCTCAGCCGGCCATCTCCCCCGGGGCTCTGGGTGGCTTGCACCTTTACTGCGACTGAGGCTGTTACTGTTTGACACGGGTGTAAACTACCTGTCTGAATCCCAGCTTTCCATTCCTTGAGCCGTCGTCCTGAGGGTGGAGCTGTTGGCTCATACGGTAATTCTAAATTTAGCTTTTTGAGGAGCTAAACTATTTTTCATAGTGGCTACAGCATTTCACATTCTGCCAGCAGAGTCCCTCGACCTAGCTTTCCCTTGACCTATGTTTCAGCCCTAACTGCCACCCACGACATTCCATATTTAATTTATATTGTCTGCTACTCCCATGCCTGGACTATCAACTCCATAAAACATAAATGCTTATCAGTTTGTTTATGGCACATAGTAGGCACTTAACTGGCACATAGGAGGTGCTTTACTGAGCAACTGAATGAAAGACCAGAATCCTGAGGTTAAACCTGTAGCTCTGAAGAGGCCACAGCTCAGTCTTCCAGAGTGAATTTCCCTGGGTTCTACCACTGAACAGTTTTTTTCTAGGCCTTGTGAACCAGGAGATTGTGGCCCCAAATGTCACCCTCACTCCCGCTCTTCCCGCCTCATCCACCGGGCTGCAGGAGCAGGAAAGCTGGCAGACTCTCGGGCTGCATAGATCTCGGGCGGGGCTGAGACCGAGCCTTAAAGAAGGGGCGTGGCCCAGCGAGGGAGGGGCGGAAGGAACGAGTCTGGAGGCGGGCCTCTGGTACGTGGGCGGGGCTAGCCCAGGGGGCGGAGCCTCCTGCCGCTCATCAACGGAGGGGCGCGGCCAGGTGCCGGGAGCGCTCGCAGCCAAGCCAAACCGAACCGAGTGACCCGCCGGGTCTCCCCACTGCTGTGCAGCCGGGCTCACCTCCGGAGGGCGCGCCGCGCACTGGGGATCCGGGTGCGGGCAGCGGCACTGGGCTGGGCGTGCGGCCGAGCCCCAGGCCCCGGCGCAGGGCGGAGCGCAGGCCGCCCAGCTGGGCCTCGCAGGCGTGCCGCTGCGCCTCCACGCGAGCCAGCTCCGCTTCCAGGCCCTGCGCTCGGCCTTCGGCCGCGCTCAGCCGCACTCCCAGCTCGGCAGCCTCGGCCCGCGCCGCCTCCAGCTTCAGCTCCAGGTTGCGGGTGTGGTCCAACTGCTGCTTCTCTGCGCTGCGCGCCTCCTCCAGCGAGCCCAAGAGGCCTCGCTCGCGGGTCCTGAATTCGCCCTCTTGCTCCTGCAGCTTCCGCTGGGCTCCCTGGAGCTGGTGGGAAGGGGAGAGCCCAGAGATGTGGTCAGCTAGGCTGCCCTCCTCTCCCTGCCATCCCACAAGCCGGACACCCCACCTCCCAGGCCCAGTGTGAAGTCCACTGGCCCAAACGTGGGGTCCACCCAAGCAGGAGATGCAGGAACATCCAAGGAGTGTGGGAGGAAACTACTGTTTTTAATCTCTTCTGTGTCTGTGCCTTATAATATAGTGTGTCAGCAATGAAGTAACAGCTAGGTCCTAACGGATAGGACCTAGCACCGCCTGGCCCTAAATCCTTTCCCAAAAATACCAACTCTGCGTACTACTGTGAACCATCTCCATTCTCCAAGTGAGGAAACCGAGGCACAGACCAGTTAAGTAACCTACAGAAAGCCCACACCGCTGAGAGGTAGGATTCAAAGTCAGTCACCCCAGCTCCAGAGGCTGTTCTCTTAACAGCTGTCCACACTGTACCTTGGTACATGGTTTATCAATACATCACACAATGGGGGCTCGTAACAAAACGATTTACTGATGGAGCGTATCTCCCTCTCGCACACACACCCCACTTTGGCTTAGTGTCAGCACCCTCATGCACATGAACCTCACTGGACACCACCACCTATTGAGCACCAAGATCTGTATACATCCCCTAGCTCATGAGTGCTCTGAAGCACAGAGAGGTTAAGTAGCTTCAGCAAGGTCACACAGCAGATCCGATGTCATGAAATAGTAAGAGAAAGCAGAGTGGGAAGTGTAGACTTTGGAATCAGAAAGACCTACATGGCTGTGTGACCTCAGGTAGATACCCTGACCTCTCTGAGCCTCGATGTGTGCCTAACTTTAGTCCTTAAAATGGGGTTAACTGTTCCTACATCAGGGGAGATCAAAGTTACATGTACAGCTGTCCTCCTACCCCGCCCCGGCCACAGTTCTTGTAATTGTTACTGTTGTATCTGAGGACGAATCTCCAGGAGCAGGGGACAGGGCTAAGTCCTAGGACTGGTCCCTCAGATGAGTGCACCCTGGGAGTCCCCACCTGCTTCTTGCTGGAGGGAGGAGAGAGATGCAGCGGCCTGACTGCCCCTAGGACCACCCCCCTCCAGGCAGCTGCCCACCCATTTTGTTACCTCCTGCCTCGCAGCCTCCAGACTGGCCTCGCCCTTCAGCAACTTCTGTCGGAGCCCCAGGGCCTCCCGCCGGCTCTCCTTCTCTGCCCGCTCGCCCAGCGCCAGGTGGCCCTGCAGCTCCACCAGCTCCCGGCCCAGCCTGGCGTTCTCACTGTCCAGCATCTTCATCTGCAGGAGACAGTGGACACAGGAAGGCCTGAGACGTGCTCCTGGTCCCCACGCCCTGCTAGCCCTGGGTGGTGCCTGAACGCCCGCAGGTAGCCTGTTCAGTCTGCCCCCGCCCTGCCCGGTCCAGGCCTGGCCCAGAGGCACTCAGGACCCGCTGCTCCAGGGCACCTGCGTCAAGCACCCTCAAACCCACTGGGCTCCTGCCCTGACAACTCCACTGAGTTTAGGCCAGGCCAGCACCTGGCACCAAGGACCTCAGTTTACCGCCTATCCTAACTCTGTCCTGGGGAGTAGGGGAGTGGGGGAGAGTGGGCTGAACCCCAGGTAGACAGAAGCTCAGCAAGGGCAAGAACCACACTCCCTTGGTTGCCTTACACCCCCCAAATGATGCATCACTGGTACAGAGTGCTTACCCTGCATCCCGCTCTGGTCTAAGAGACACACAAAGTATCCCTGCTTAGTAGATGAGAACACTGAAGCTCAGAGAGGTAAAGTGACTTGGCCAAAGTCACACAGCCCACAAGCCACAGACTGAGACTTGATCTCAGACAAGTAGAACCTAAAAGTGTTCTAAGCCCCTATTTATAGCGGCAGGAACATGAGACCATGCCAGGGCATCCAAAGCACCCAGGATGAAGCTGGCACACAAATGTGAGTACCCTTCAGGGACTCCTGACTCCCCAGGACTTCAACCCATCAGGACGGGGCCTGGGTCATGGGGGCGAGGTGGGAGGTGGAGAGGATCTGCTATTCAGGCTGTGATAATTCTGGGCGAAGCAGAACCTGGGAGCCAATGGGGCTGTTTCTTGTTCTTCGGGTCTTCTGGAACGGGACATCCGGGGTCCAGGCCAGCGCCCCGTGTCCAGCAGGCTCTTGTAAACGCTTGCAGTTGTGAATTTGGGGATCATCTAGTTCAGGGGTTGCAAACTAGCACCCACAGGCCAAATTCTGATTGTTTCTCTAAGGATAACGTCTACTTTTTTTAAAATTATTTTTAAAGGTTCCCCTCCTCCCCTCTCCTTAGCCTCAGAAGCCTCATTTCATTTATAAGCGGCCACTGAGGGTGTTTTTGGAAGGCAGCCGGCCACAGGCAGCGCCTCACCTGGATACCTCTGGACCTGGGAGCTGACGACCCACAAATGGACCCCGAGAGCTTGTCTGGAGGTTCCAGCAGGGGAGCTCAGCTACTCAGACCCGGACAAGAGAACAGTCTCCCACCCCCAGATGGCTATGCTCTTCGACGGAGCACACAGCTTCAAGAGGGAACCCCATGGAGTTCTGAGGGCACAGGGCACCCACCTAGCCAGCCAGATCAGCCAACGCACCCTGCTATCGATGGGGGGCAGATGTCACAGCCAGATCGCCCTCACAACCAGCCCCTCGTATTTATAAGCATTTTGTTTTGTTGAATCATCAGCTATGTCGAAGATTTGTCTTTGTCGTTCTGACTTGCCCTGCGACATAATGCCCTCAAACACCTTCCGTTTCACTGAGAATTTTTTAGGGCTGAATAGTATTCCGTTGTGTGGCATACCACATCTTCTTGATCCGTCCCCTGTCAGTGGGCACTTAGGTTGTTTCCCTGTCCCAGCTATTGTAGATAACGTCACAATAAGCACTGTAAAATATGTTTTTTTAAGTTGATAGTTTCATGTTCTTTGGACAGCTGCCCAAGAGTGGGACTGCTAGGTCATACGGTAGTCTCATTTTTAGCTTTTTTTTTTTTTAATTTTTCTAAATTTTTTTTAAAGATTTATTTATTTATGCATACAAGCACTGGGGTACAGGCCAGAGGTGTGGAGAGGTGAGAGTATTCACCACAGAGAGCGGGGAGCAGAACAGGCAGATCAACAGAAGCACACTGGTGAGGGGAGCAGCAGGCACAGCAGGAGAGGTCTGCCATGCCATGTGGGTCCCCTCCCTGGCCGGCAGCAGGGATCGAACTCGTGCTGCAGTGGCTGTGGTTTGCTTCATAGTGTGCTGCTTAACCCACTGCACCACCAGGGAGGCCCTCATTTTTAGCTTTTTAAGATAAATTCAAACGCTTATCCAAGATGGTTGCGCTGCTTTACATTCCCACCAACAGTGCAACGGGCATTCTCCTCCGTATCTTCTCCAGCACGTCGCTGGGCTTTTACATTTTTAAAGAGTTGAAAATAATTCCTTTTTAAATGGTTGACACAAAGTCAAAAGAACACTGTTTCTTAAAACATAAAAATGATATAAAAATCTAGTTTCCGTGTCCATAACCAACGTTGTCATGGAACGCCCTGTTTAAAGAGAGCTTTTCCTGCCCTGGGGCTGGAGCGGCCGCCGAGCCCAGAACGCCGGAATACTTATTACTGGGCTTTCCCCAAAGACCTTGGCAGCTCCTGACCCAGGGCAAGCACTCCACAACTCCCTGGAGAACAGGGAATGAGTATGTACCCACACACACACACACTTCTGTGCATAGTTTCAGGGGTTTAAGAATTCCCCAAAGCCCATCCATCCATATTGAGGTTAACTAAGGCTTTTTATAGTTCTGGCCCCTGGTTTCACATGGTGGGGTGAGCTACTGGTCCAGGGGCGCACAGCCACGCGGAGGGTGCAGGGGTGGGAGGGTACCTGTCTCCGAAGCTCCTGCAGCTCCCTCCGAGCCTCCAGCCGTGAAAGCTCCACCTCCTGCAGCCCCGCCCGCAGCTCCCCAGCCTCCTTGCCCACAGCCACCCGGGCCTCCTCCAGGAGTGCCAGCTTCTGCTCCTTGTCCTCATTGGCAAGCTTCAGGCTGGAGGGAGTGGAGGCAGAAGGTAGGAGCGGAGGTCAGAGGGAAACCCAAGTCCCAGGACGAGCACGGCGTGCGGCTCTACACCCTTTCCTGGATTCCCGGCACAGGTCTGCCAGTGCTTGGTGTGGGGGTACCGAGGTGCGGCCTGGCCACGTGGCCCCTCTGGCTGAGCCATCAGGCCAGGATGGGGCCCTCAGCTCAGAGAAGTGCGGAGTAGTAGGGGTGGGAGTGAGGAGACGTGTGCATTAGTCTGCAGGGTGATGGCAGGATTGGGGTTCACAGTCTGCACCCAACCTGGCCCTGCTCCCTCACCTAAAATGACCCAAGTGCCAAGCTGTGCTTTAAAGACAGGAAGTCCCTAGGGACAAGAAGTCCCTAGGACTTCGGGGGTGAAGCTGGATTCCAGGGACGACATTTACTGGGAAGGGCGGGGCCTGGTGAAGGACTGGGGGCTATCCCAAATCACCCCACCTGATGCGCTCACTCTCGGCCTTCTTCACGGCGGCCCGCAGCTCCTCATTGGACCTCCGCAGGGCCTCGCGTTCCTTGGCGCCCTCACCCAGGCTGCGCCGCAGCTCCGCGGCCTCCTGCCGCTGGGCCTCGCGGCTGTCCTGGCCCTCGCGCACTTTGCGCTGGGCCTCCAGCAGCTCCCGCCGCAGCCCGTCGCGGGCATCCTCCAGCAGGCGCTGCTGCGCCCGGAGCTCCTCTGCCTGTGCGGAGAGGCCGGGATGACCCCACCCGGGGTCATGGGGAAACCAGCCCTTCCCCACGGGCAAGGCCGCCAGCCCTGCCAGTGACGCACACTGGGGTGAGGTCTGCCGGGGTCTGCCGGGGTCTGCCGGGGTCTGCCGGGGTCTGCCAGGGAAGAGCCTGGGCCAGTCAACAGTCAGGATCATCCTCTGCAGGCCCCAAAGAGGGCAGAGCCCCGCCCAACCCCCTCCAGAGCCGTGAGCCCCGCAGGGGTCTAAGAAGTGCTCGCTGCCTCGGTTCCAAGCTGGCAGTTCTCACATCCTCCAATGCAGGGACAAATCGTACGCTCTTGGAGGGAGACTCGGGAGCACCTCACCTCACGCAGGGAGGACTCCCGTTGCCTGGCCAGGTCCCGGGCCTGCTCCTGCAGCCTCTGCACCTCCTGGGCGTGGGCCGCGGCAGCCTCCTCAAGCTGAGCCCGCAGGTCCCGCAGCTCCGACGTCAGGGCGTTCACGGTGCTCTGGGGCAGAGAATCCTCAGACCTTCCCGCCACGCCCTGGCCCTGCTACTCCCAACCGGGTCGGGTGACCAGTCCACCGCCCCTTCCTGCTGCCCCACCTGACCCTCGGGGGCCCACGTAGCTGGTGACTGCATGAGTCGGGCCCAGCTGTGCCGCCCCTGCAGATGGGGTCTCCCAGGGCAGCCCGAACTACCCCGCAGCCTGGAGGCTTCCCCAAGGCACAGCCAGGCCTCTCCCTCGGCAGGGGCTCCCCCCGGCAGGGCTCCCCTACCCGGTCCTGCTCCTGGCGGCTCTGAGCGTCTCGCCTCTGCCGCTCCATCTCCAGGGAGACGGCGGCCAGGCTGTGCTGCGTGCCCATCAGCTTCTCCGACAGCGCCGTCTTCTCGGACTCCTTCAGGGACAGGGCCTGGGCAGAGCAGGAGCAAGGCCTGGGGCGCTGGCGGGTTCTGAGGGCACGCTGGGCTCTGCCCTTCACCCCCACCCTGGGGAAAGGGCCCGCTGGGGGCTGGGAGCGTGGCTGGCCCACCACAGGTCAACCCTGGGCTCACCCCCTCCACAGCCTGCAGCCTCCAAAGGGAGCCCACAGGGACACAACTCCCATCCCACCGAGTCGCCACGGCAACCCGCGGCGGGCCCTCTCAGAATGCCCATTTCACAGACAAGGAGACTGAGGCTCAGAGAGGCAAGCGACTTGCCCAGCTGTACGGAGAGGAAAGGGTACTGTGCCTCCTCCGTATACATGGGGAAGTCGGGAGCTGGCTCTTTTTACAAGGGCCTCGTGAGGACTGTTCAGAGGCAGTCTTAGGGGCCCGTGCTCAGCCTGGGGAAGGCGGGAGGGGAGGAGAGATGGGAGAAGGGGGTCGGCTTCCGTGAAGCCCACAGAGTCACAAGGTGGCTGCCACCCAGCCGGCTCCCACTGTGTACCAGGGTGCAGCTTGCTGAATGTGGGTCTCAGCAGCACTTCACAGACACCCCTGTGACCGTCCCATCCTGCAGTGAGGAAACTGAGGCCCAGACAGGGCACTAGGCCCTGGCTGCTGACGGTGGAAGGGGCAAGCCCAGAACAGCCCGGGGCCTCAGTGCTCGCACACCTGCTGCTTCTCGCTCTCAGCCAGCAGGAGGCCCTCGTCCCGCTCCTGCTGCAGCGCTGCGATCTCCTCGCTCAGCTCCTCCTTCTCAGCCTCCAGGCGGGCCAGCAGCTCCTCCCGCTCCCGCTGCAGCTGGCTCTGCAGCTGGGCCCGCTCTACCTCCAGCTCCCGCCAGGCCACCTCCTAGGGGGAGGCCCGGTACATGTGACCAGTGGGCCCTGGCAGCCATCGCCAACCCCAGGCCACAAGAACCACCTGTGCTCCAGACCCCAAGGAACAGGCCAGGTGGCTGCGTCCCCACAAACGAAGTGGGGGAGTAAGAGGAGCAGCGGCCACCTGGTCTGGGGGGTCAGAAAACATCTCCTGGAGGACAGAGGTGCTTCAGCCAGTCAGGTAAAGAGAGAAAAGAAAGTGAGGCCAGGCTACACGCATAGCCCGGAGGGCACAGGAAACAAGACGTCCAGGGAGCCGCTGTATTTGGGGTCACCGGAGCGTGGACTATGAGGGAGATATGGTGAGCTGTGACATGGTCAGGCCAGACCAGGCCTTGTGGGCTGCGGAGCGGGGTGGGCCCGACTCAGGGCGAGAGAGAACATGTTGAATTGTCTCGTAGCTGGGGAAACAGAATCGGGGTTGGGTGTTGGATTAGAGGGGACAAGGACCAGCTATGAGGAGAATGGGGTTCGGGCGGGGAGTGCAGAGTAGCTAAAGGAAGGAGCACAAATTTGATGGCATTAAGAGGCCAAGTCAGGCGGTACAGGGAGAGTAAGGGAGGGCAAAGGAGTCGGCCCCCTGGGGACTGGGTAGCTGAGCAGAACCCACAGGCAAAGGGTCCCTTGGGGACGCAGGGCACTGCCTGGCCCCAGCATGTCCCTGGAAACTTTGTGACGCGCCACATGCTCAAGCGCCACCTGCTGGGGAAGTGTGATGCCATCTACGCAAACCCACAACTGTAGGCAAATGGCCTTTGTGCAGCCGCGGACCGTCCTCTGGAGGCAGCAGGACCAGGACTCAGGTCTCCGGGCTGCGAGTGGGCTCAGGTCCCACTCTAGAGAGCCCAGTAAAATAGTAACAATACCTAGCATCTGCAGAGCACCAACTAAGTGCCACTCTGCTCTCCTCACAGGAATTTTCTCACCTCATCCTCACAATCCCCTTTAATATCAATATCTCCATGGTTACAGACGGGGAAATGAAGGCACAAAACCTCACGTAACATAACCAATAAGTGATCAAGGTTAGGTGTAAACCTAGGCAATATAACTTCAGGGTCATTGCTATTAGACACCTCTGCTCTGTCTTCTAGTGTTCAGGTCCCAGTGAACCTTCATATGCAAACAGCACTTTTTAGCAAATGAAAGTGCTTTCCTACTATCCATCCCACTAGGATTTCCAGTATGTGGTTGTGGAGCCCCTGTATCAGGATCACCAGGGCTGGGCTGGTCCGGGAATCTGTCTGATAAAGTTTCCCCACTGGTTCCTCCCAGCTTCCCCCAGGGCCTCTAGAGCAAAGTTCCAGGTCACAGATGTGAAGACTGAGGCAGATAAAGGTAAGTCATCTGCGGTCACAAAAGACAGTGGCTCAGAGACCCGCCCACCCCCAACCAGCGTCCTGAACCTTCTCACGCTGGAGCCGCTGCAAGTCCTCCTCGTGGGCTGCCCGCTGCTCCCGCAGTGAGGCCTGGGCCTCCCGCTCAGCCTGCACCAACTTCTGGGCCATCAGCTCCTTGTCCAGAGCTGCCTTCTCCTCTGTAGTTGTTATCTGCTGCCGCAGGCCCGCCAGCTCCCCTGCATAGCAGAGGGGGGCTATGTCAGGACCCAGAGGCTCAGCGACTCAGGCTGAGAGCCAAGTGATCAGAATCTAGAGGGGAGCGGGCCCACCTGGCATCGAGGCTGGGTCCCCTTGGAGCAGCTTCATCCCCTCCCTATCTGCAGCACAGGCCCACTAGCCCTGCCCCACCCTCCCTACCTGGAAGGGCATCAAAGGGATGACATGACAGGTGAGGAAAGCACCCAACAGCAGAACTATAACCCCTTGGGAGCGGGAGATACAGTCCCTCTTCACAGCTGCACAACAGGCCTAGGGAGCTGATCGCACCCCAACTTACAGATGAGGTTCAGGGGAGAGGTAGCTCCAGAATTGCACAGCTCCCAGTCTCCCCTTCGATGACTAATGGCCATGAACATGCCTGGAGGACCATTAGCTGGCAGCACTGATGGAGGTGCACATGGGGAGGGTGCACCCCACGTGCGCAACCCCGAAACCGCCCTGGGGTGGAAGGCCCCCTGTGGACTCTGCCAGCCTTTCTGTTTCTGTCCACCTGAGATGGACGTGACAGGTGCTCAGTACGTGTTGAAGGAGAACCCCAGTTCTTGGGTGGGGCGTGTGGAGGGACAAGGCAGGGAAGAGGGCTGAACGGGGGGCTCAGGGTGGTGCTGGAAAAGCAGCAGTGGCTCCGCAGAGAACTCGGAGTCTCAGTTCCCTGGGAGCACAAACAGGAGGCGCCGCGGGCTGAGCCAGGCACCATGCCAACACCTTTCCCCGTGCCCCTGGCCGCGGCCTGGCAACAGCCTCAGAAGCGGCAGAGTCACCGCTAACGGCCAGGTGAGGCGCCTGTGCCGAGGGGGGAAGGGGCTCACTGGCGAGAGCCCAGGTCCAGGCTGCAGCCGGGGGTTCGACCCCGGGGCTGCCACACTCCAACACCAAAGCTCCCGGCAGAACTTGACAGTTCACAGTCTGGGCTGGAACTCAGTGCTCCCCACTCCCACCCTTGGCCCCCCATACCAGCCAGGGTCTCCTTGGCCAGCAGCAGAGCCTGGGCCTCGGCTTCCAGATGCTCCCGACGAGCCTCGAGCTGCACCAGCTGCCGCTGCGCCTCAAACAGGCTGCCCTCCAGGGTTTCCTTCTCCAAGCTGCAGCACACGCGATCCCTGAGGCCTGGGGTTCAGTGTTCTGGGCCCCAGGAAAGTGTGGGTCCTAGGGCGTGGCCAGTCGTGGCTGGGTGCCAGCCTGCCTGCCCTGCAGGGCTACGCTCCCTGGGGAAGCCTGGGCACGGCCAGGTTGGCAAGCCCGGCTCCTAAGTAACTGGCTTTGTGGGCCAGGGTGGGGCATGGCCGGTCATAGGGCGGTCCCAGGCAGACCCCCCAGGGTGGGCGGGGCAGTGCCAAGGCCTTACCGCAGCCGTGTGGCCTCCTCCGACAGAGCCCGGCCTTCACGCTCAGCTGCTGCCAGCTGCACCGCCAGGCCCGCCCGCTCCTTGGCCAGCGCCTCCTTCTCGCGGGCAGACCGCTCCAACGCCTCCACCTGCCGTTGCGTCTCCCGTCGAGCCTGTTCCAGTTCCTGCTCCCGCCCGCTCAGCTGCCGGGAAAGCTGCCCCCCACCAGGCTCTGTGAGCACCACCCCCACATCTCAGCCTGCTCATCATGCAGCACCCCAGCTCTGGACTTCACCCAGCCCTGGTCTGGCACACAAAGACCTGGGCTGGAGCCCAGGTTCTGCCCTGACACGCTGTGTGCACGTGGGCAAAGCACAGGCTCTCTGGGCTGGCAACGCATATACATGCAAACCCCAGGGCCCTCGTGTGGGGAGTAAGAATGCTTTATGCACCCTAAAACTCACAGAGGAGCTGAATACAGGGGCCTCTCTGGTGGCGCAAGGGGTTAAGTCTCTGCACTATGAAGCATCCACAGATACTGCAGCACGAGTTTGATGCCCGGCCAGGGAGGGGACCCACATGGCACAGCAGACCTCTCCTGCCTCGCCCGCAGCTCCCCTCAGCAGTGTATTTCAGATCTGCCTGTTCTGCTCTGTCTCTGGTGAATCCTCTTACCCCCCACATCTCTGGCCTGTACCCCAATTCTTGTATGCATGAATAAATAAATCTTTAAAAAAGAAGCTGAGTACACCAGCAGACGGAAGGAGAGCCTCTACTGGCTGCACAGCGGGGGCCTGGAGGCCTACTCTCTGCCTTGGGGCCTGGGAACCCCGGCCCTCCCAGACAGACACCACTGGACCCCCGAAGCCCTGTGGTCCCGTCCAGCTCAAACTCCAGAGCTGGAACCCCCACCTATGAGCACATCATTCACTGTTGCCCAGTGCTGACTTGTCTGCTGGACAGACACAGAGTTCTCTCTGGAGCCGCCCATGCTGACAACTCGCTCCGGCTTAAGACAAGCAGCAGGGTGGCAGGGTCGGAGAGCCCGCCGGGTCCCCAGCCAGCGGGGCTGGGCTAGATTTGCGTCCAGAACCAGGCTCCTGAGCCTGAGTTGCCTGGGCCCCGCCCACACCCACACCCACCTGAGCCAGCTGTTCCTGCAGCCGGCAGCGCTCCTGGCGCAGTTCGGGGAGCTGGTGCTCCAGGGCCTCCCGCGCCTGCTCGGCCACACGCAGGCAGCCCTGCAGGCCCTGCTGCTCCACCTCCTGCTCCAGCCTCAGCTCCTCCAGCCGCACCTGCTCCTCCCGCGCCAAGGTGGCCGCCTGCTCCACCTGCCGCTGCCGGCCCAGCAGGGCCGCCCTTTCCTCCTCCAGCTGTGGGGGTGCGGGGTGGGGTAAGGAGCTCGGCCTGGCCCTCTACCCCCCATCGCCACCCGCCCAGGGGAGGCCCCTGGGGGAAGTGGGAAGTGGGGAGAAGGGCAGCCGTCTCTTCTCTGCCACAGTGAGAGAAGGGGGTCGGGGAGAGAACGAGACAAAGGGCCAGGCACCGAGACGGCCGGGCAAGGGGCCGAGGGCTTCAGGAGACGCACAGCGAGGCAGGGAGTGGGGCGTACAGGCCGAGCGGGCAGGACACCTCCGCGAGGCCTCAGCCGGGGCAGTGGGCGGGGCAGGCGGCTGCCGCACGTACCTGGGCGACGAGGCGGTTCAGGCCCAGCTTGTCCTGCGCCAGGCTCTCATTGAGGGCGCCCAGCTTGGACAAGGAGTCCCGCAGGGAGGCCTCCTCTGCCCTCAGCCTGGCCACTGAGAGCTGCAGCTCGGTGCGGCCCGCCTCGGCCTGAGGGCGGGGGTCAGGGTGGCCAGAGACATCAGGCAGGAGAGAGGGAGACAGAAAGAGACGTGTGGAGAGACAGGAGAGGGGGCAGGGCAGGAGGGTGGGAAGCCCCTCAGGTGGTGGGGGACACGGAGAACACGAGAGGGAGTAACCACTGTGGCGAGCCTGCTGCCGTGAGACTGTTTAAAAGGCACGCGCCGCAGGCACGCGAGAGCACCCCTCACCGCGCTGGCTCATGCTGGAGGGCAGGGCCAGAAGTCAGGGGGTCCCCCAGAATGGGGTGGGCATCGCTCAGGGCCCAGACTACAGGGAGGGGGGCAGGCCCCAACCAAGGACTGTCTCCCAACTTCAGAGACCCTGGCCTGAGTCCAGAGCTGCAACTGCACGACCCTGCACTGCGGACACGACCCCAGAAGCATCTGGAAAAGTGGGATGTGACCGCTAAGGAGGTCAGTGCATTCATGCTGGGGCCAGAGAGCAGTTTGAGGGCAGAGGTCAGCCTGAGACAGGGTCGGTCGGCAGCCAGTGAGGGAAGGCCTGCAGCTGAGGGCGGAGGCGGGTTTGTGGCTGGGCGGCTAAAGGGGACCCACCTTGGCGAGTGCCTCGGCCACCTCGGCCTTCTCAGCCTGAAGCACGTCCCGCTGCAGCGTGGCGCAGCTCAGCGCCTCCCGCACCTCCACCAGCTCCTTAGCCAGTCCCGAACGCTTGGCCTCCAGCTGCTCCAGCTGTCTGTGGCTGTGGGGCAGGGCGGGCAGGGACCCCGCAGTCAGATGGCCTGGAGCAGGTTAGGGGCCGAGGCAGGAGCCCCGCCCACAAGGCAGCCAAGCCCACGGCCTCCCCTGTGACTCTGGACCTCACTTTTCACATCTGCGAAACGGGGTGACACCTGCCTGGTGAAGCCACGATAAGGATATGTGACTTACTGGACAAGAAGTGCTTACAACAGTCCCTGCCCCAGCTCCCCAAGAGCTTCAGAAATAACATCCACTTCTGAGATGGACCATTTGCTTGTTTACTTATCAGAGGAGTCAACAGTGCAGTGATTAAGAGGTTCGCTCTGAAGGCAGATGCTGGGGTTCAAGCCCTGGCTGTTCCACTAACTAGTCGTGTGGCCTCAGGCAAGTTCCAAAACCTCTCTGTGTTTCACCATCTATAAAATGGGGAGCTCAGAGAATTATCATTGGGGTGAAATGAGACACTAACTGCTTAAGACAGCATTTGGCACTTAGTAATATGAATATTACTCTAATAATGCTCTGTTTATTTATTTTTATTTTTTAAATTTTAATTGATTTTTGTGCAGAATTGATTTTGTGGGGTGTAGGCCAGAGGTGTAGGGGGGTGAGAGGATTCATCAGAGACAGAGCGGGGAGCAGAACGGGCGGATCCACTGAATTACACTGCTGAGGGGAGCAGCGGGGAGACAGGAGCGGTCTGCTGGGCTATACAGCTGGGGATCAAACACAGGCCATAGCAGAGATAGCGCTGAGACGTAACCCCTATGCCACCAGGGAGGCCCCTGCTGGGTTTAAATTCAAAAAACGACATTAACATTACGATTGGGATTTTATTTACTATGATCACCCACATTCTACCTCCTACCAGCTCCCTGTCCAAGTAGGTGATTATACCTCCATGAGCCTCAGTTTCCCAAACAAGGTGGGTCAGAAGACTGCCTCAGAGGCTGCTGGGAGGACTCGGTGTAGGAGGCGTGGGGGGGGCCCAAGGCCCACCAGAGGGCCCTGCAGGGGGCAGCGGCGCCTCACCTGCGCTCCAGCTCCCTGCGCGTCCGCGCCCCGGCCTGCGCTGCGTCCTCCTGCTCCTCCTGCAGCTGGTCCCGCTGGCGCTGCAGCCCCTCCTGGGCTGCCTGCTGCTTCTCCTGCTCCTGCCGAAGCTCCTCGGCCTGCTGCTGGGCGGCCTGCAGGCTGAGGGCCAGGCTGTCCTTCTCCCTGGGGACGAGGGAGGGGGCGCTGAAGGGGCTGCTGGGCTGCTGCCTGCCAGAAGCCACACCCCCTGGTGCGCTAAGCACCTGCCTCCAGGAAGCCTTCCCTGATCCTGCCCAAGGCCACCTCACTTTAGCCACATCTCCCGGGAATGGACTCTTGCCGACAGAGGAAAACGTAGCTCCTTTCCCTTCCCCACTCTGGAGCCCAGTGGGATGGATGGAGACGCAGGGTTTTCTCCAAGTGCCCCACCAGGTTAGGGAGGCCAAGGGACGCAGGCTCCTGGACACCAGGGCAGCTGTGCGGCTGGCTCTGCTAGGTCATGTGACCACAGCACCCGAGCTCCTCAATCCAAGAGACCCAGTAGCGCTGGATCTGTGCAGACCCCACAGCTTCCTGCTCCCAGGCCAGCATGGCCTCCGGGGGTGGGACGGACAGGGCAGCAAGTGGGAACTGAGGATCCGCAGAGTCCCGTTCCCCCAATTCTGGCAGCGGAGGGGGCGTCTGTCATGCTTGCTTCCGAGCTGGCCGGGGCTCCCAGCCCGCGCCATCTCCCCACCACCCCTCTTTGCTTGACGCGGAGCTGGGAATACACGAGACACAGCCTGGCAGTAGGTGGGAAAACATACATGAGCCAGCGTGAAAACAGGAGGACGGGGAGTGACCCGAGCCCAGAAAGGCCCCTCTTCCTAGCACAGAAAGCACTGCGTCTGCTGTCGGGTGGGTCTCAGGTCCCACTCCGGCCCAGGCCGTCCTGCGTGAGCCTCAACAAGCCTCTCACCTGGGACAGGTGCAGCTCAGAACTGCGCGAGCTTGGCAGGGAGCCAGAGACACATAAAACGTGGCAATAAGCGTTCCCGGGCAGAGCCGGGACACTGGCCGCCGGGTGCCGCGGGGACGCAGAGCAGCAGGGACAGGCAGGAGGAGCAGCCGGCCTGCCTTTCGATTTCCCTGCACCTTCCAAACTTAGATGACGCAGTCACACTCACAAGGGGAAAAACAGCACAGCAGAACTCTTCAAGGGGACAGAAACGTCCTAGTAGCCTCTCTGGCGACCGAGCGCTTGAATGTGGCCAGGGCAACCGAGGGATTCCAGTTTTACTTTTTAAACACTGGATGTAGCTTGGGTGCCGCAGACCACGCGGCCGCCGCCAGCGCACCGGCAGGAAGCCAGGCCCAGGCGCTGCACCCTCGGCCCCGCCCCCGGCCCGGCACCTGCTCAGGAGGTCCAGGGCAGTCCGCAGACGCTGGGCCTCGCGCTGGGCATCCTCCTGGGCCTGGGCGGCCCCCTCGGCCTTGTCCCGCAGGCGCTGCAGCTGCCCCTCCAGGGCACGGCGCTCCCCCTCACTGTCACCGAGCTGCTTCCGCAGGGCGCCCAGCAGGTCCTGGCTGGCCTCGTAGCGCCCGCGCATGTCCTGTGGCATGGGAGCCAGTGAGTCTGGGGGAGCCCTGGGGGCTCCCAGGGCCTCCTCCTCTCTACGGCTTCCAGGCACACACACTAGACCACCCTGTGGGCCCAAGCCGAGGGCGCTTAAGTGAGGCTAAGCCCCCCGTGGGAAGTCTCTGGCCCCCACGCCCCCACACTGCGCCTCACCACCCTTCCGGCCCCTTCCAGGGCTCTAAGCCTCCCTCTCTGGGTCCCCAGCAACTTGGGCGATGCCCCCTAGATGCCAGACAAATCCCCACGCTCAGCCCTTCCTCTCCCAGGTTCCTCCCCTTTGTGCCCTGCTTGTCCGCTCTGCCAGTAGTTCCAAGCTCTCCCCAGCCCAGGCTGATTCCTCCTCCCAGGCCCTTTCCCAGGGTCCTGGTTCCACCCAGAGGTCTCCGCTCCCCTTCTGCACCAAGACTCTGGCCCCGCCTCCAGCTGCCCAAGCTCCTCCCACTCAGGCTCTGTGTCAGGCCTCAGAGCTCTCAGCCACCTCCCAGCCCTGACTCTCCATGGCCAGTTCACCACCCCAGAACGCTCAGGCCCGAACCTCTGGAAACAGGGCTTGGCCTCAGGCCTGGCTCCACCCCCAAGCTGCCCAAGCTCCTCCTCCCCCAACCCCAGCTCCCACCCGCTGTATCTCAGGTCCCTTCACACCTGAACCTGCAGCTGGCGCTTGTGCAGGGCGGAGTGGATCAGCACGAGGGTGGAGGACTCGGAGCAGACAGGCGACGGGCCTCGGCGGGGGGATCGTCCACGGCCCGGGGAGGGTCGCTGGGGTGGAGAGGGGGTCCGGGGACCAGAGAGTCCCCGCAGGCTGCCATCTGATGCATCCGCCGTCTGCTCAGAGCCACTGAGCTGGACACCGCTCTCCACGTCGGACAGGACAGCCTGGGAGTGGGACAGGGAGGCGGGAGGCAGAGGGAGCCAGGGGTGAGTGGACAAAGCAGCCCGGGCAGGCAGTGGGGCCTCTCGGGGCTGAGCGTCCACCCTCATCCCAAACTCTGCAGCACGTTCTAAATTCCCTCCTACAAGAAGTCTCCCTGATTACGCCTCTGCTAGCTCACAGCCCTCACCCTGCCAGAGAAGGTCTCTAGCTGTGAAGATGTCCCCCACACTTCTCACTGAGCTTCCCCCTCCAGCCAGGGTTCAGAGGCCTGGCTGAGCCAGGGAAGAGGCCCCAGGAACCACACCACTTGCAGGGCAGCTCAGGCTACCAGAGTCCACGATGCCCAGGACTGCCTGGCCTGACCCTGCCCAGGGCTGCCGCCTCGCACCTGTGCCAGGTCCCTCAGGGTCTGCTGCAGGCCCTCCCCATCCTCGTTCTCCAAGGCCGCCTGCTCCTGTGGCCGCAGGGATTCCTGGGGGCATGTTGGAAGACAAAGACAGGGTGGTCAGGGCCTCTGCCCCGGTCTGAACCCTGGCCTGGTCTCCCCATCGGCCATCGCCCATCAGAGGGCCTCTAAGAGCACGAGCACCAGTCAGCAGCTTGATGGACCCCACCGAGCCCAGCGCCCCCACTGAACAGACTGGGCCGGAGGAGGACAGTCACAGGCCACACAGCCTTTGGAGGAGACGTCTTATCTGGCCAAGGCCCACCCAGAAGGGCGGCCAGCCAGGAACACCCTTGAGGGGTGTTCCTTCACGGGTGGGCAGGCAGCTGAGTTCCGAGAGAGGGAGCCCGGGGCACAGACACAAACTCAAGTCCTGCCTGCCCCGCTGACCGACCGGGACACTGGGTGCGATTTTCCCATCAGTGCTTCCGCGCCTGTCCGGCAGGGCTCGCACTGCAGGGCCGCGAAGAGGACGCCTGGGGCCGAAGGCGAGTGTGCTCGCTGCTGAGGTTGCACACAGTAGGTGTTCACTCATGAGGGCTGAGACAGTCAGAGCGGGGGGGGGGCTCGGGGGTGCCCAGCAGCCCAGTCCCCAGCCTGTGTCCTGGCCGCATCTCGGGCAACTCTGTCTCACCAGAGCTTCAAGCTTCTCCGTGAGGGCCTTGTTGATGCGCTCCTTCTCCAGAGTCTGGTTCTGCAGGCGCTCCACCGTCAGGGCCAGCTCTGCCACCCTGAGGGGGGTCGGGCGGGACAACTGAGCCTAATGGGTGATGCACCCAACATCTCAAGCCCGGCAGCTTCTGTGGCCTCCATCTTT
The DNA here is from genome assembly GCA_019455555.1 of Galemys pyrenaicus. NCBI lineage: Eukaryota > Metazoa > Chordata > Mammalia > Eulipotyphla > Talpidae > Galemys > Galemys pyrenaicus. Next base: position 289,652 of record JAGFMF010012145.1, on the reverse strand, counting down.
CCCCAAACCTGAGGCAGGGACCCCGGGATCCGCCTCCCTAGCTGTGTGACCCCGGGAAAGTCACTCTTCTCTGTGCCTCCGCTTCTCACCCACCCACCATGAAAGAGCCGCCCACTTCATCTCATGGGAAAGCATCTGGGACTCGCCTAGGTCGCAGGAAGCAGGAGCAAAAGATCAGACGTCAGAGGATGAGCAGCTTGTGATATCCCTGAGGAAGAGCTCCCTGGCCCTCTGACTTACCCTATGCCAAATGGGGGTACCTGGGGGGGCTGGCTGAGCTCATGGGGGGAGGGTCCATCCCTGGCGGACACGGGTCCTCCCGGCACCGCGGGGGCACTGTGCAGGGCTGCCTGCCTTGCGTGGTGCTCCCTGGGTACCCACCTGGCACTCAGGTCAGCCTTGTCCAGGTTGCTCTGCACCTGCAGCTGGGCCATGTCCTTCTCCTGGAGCACCTTGTCCCGGAGCTGCTCCTCCACCCGGGCTTGCAGCAGGGCCTGCTTCTCGAGGGCCGCCTGGGTCCTGCTCTCAGCCAGCCGCAGGCCTGCGCCCAGCCCCAGGCCTGCCTCCTGGACAGCTCGGGAGGTGCGGGCCAGCTCCCCTCCCACCTGCAGCAGGTCCCTGGTGGGGAGAACACCAGATGAGGATGGGCCGAGGGGGTAGGGCCCAAAAGGTAAATTCATGGGTGAGGCTGAGGGAAACAGGCTCTTCTCCCTATGGGCAGGCAGGTGGGTAAGTGGGAGAAACCACAGGAAGGGCAATTAGGAAGAGCTCTGAATATTATAAATGGATAGGCCCTTTGACCCACTAACTCCACCACTAAGACTTTATCCTACAGAAATCCCCAAGGCAAGGAAAAGGACAGGTGTAGAAGGTGACTCTGTGCAGCACTGCCCCTGTCAGAAGTCCTGCAGCAACCTTAATGACTATCTAAAGGGGGCTGTTTCAAAATAAATAATGGTACAGCCATTCAGGGGAATACTGTGCAGCCCTGAAAAATGAATGGGGTTAATATGAAGCCACCTCCCAGTTATAACAATTAGAATTGCAAGTTGAAATTCTACTGGAAGTCTATAAAGCAGTGTGTGTGTGTGTGTGTGTGTGTGTAAAAGAGAGAGTGCTGCTGTATTTGCTCACACAAAATAACCCTAGATGGTCACTAAGGAAACTTGCTGGCTTCCAGGATGGGAGAGGAGTGTAGGGTACAGACTCTTCACTATATGCCCTTTCAGAATTTGAACTTCATGAATATGTGAGTTATTAAAAAGTAAATTTTTAATTTGTAAATGCTGATTAAAACAAGACTTATTTGAAATACATCAAGTAGGTTAAATCCTTGCCCTCACTGAATGCGTGGAACCACTGGGGAGCTAACAGTAAGTAGAAGTGAATCCAGGTAACGCATGGAGAAGTGACAGAATGAGACGATCGCAACTCTGCAATCTCTGCAGAATGGGGGCGCTCAGCATTGAGCATCCAAGCCCCCAACACACAAAGGACACCAGGCATGAGAGGTTTCTAATGGGAGAGCACACGGCACTGATGAAATCTCGTGCAACTCATTCATTCACAAAAAAAAAAAAAAACCCAAACCTTGATCTGACCACGCCTCAGATCCAACATCCATGCAACAAGAAATAATGAGGGATGATGGCATTCCAGGACACCAGAGATTCTAGACCACGGAATTGCTTAGGAACAACTATGCAGGGCTGTCCTGGTCCCTCAAGGGGTTGAACGCTGCATTGTGGGGCTTCCGCAGCCACAGTAGCACGAGTTCGATCCTTGGTCAGGGAGGGGACCCCCATGGCGCAGCAGACCTCTCCTGCCTCGCCCGCTGCTCCCCTCAGCAGTGTGTTTCAGTCCATCTGCCTTTTCTGCTCCCCACTCTGTCTCTGGGGAATCCTCTCACCCCCCACACCTCTGGCCTGTACCCCAGCTCTTGTATGCACAAATAAATAAATCTTTAAAAAAAAGAAAAGACTATGCAGCTTCCTGAACAAACAAGAAGAGGCTCCAAAAAACACATCAAACTGGAACGTGCTGTGAACCTCTCTGGATCCTGATCCAAAAGAATCATAAATGGAAAAAGTGAAGTAAGAAGTATCTGTGTCGGGCCTCCCTGGTGGCGCAGTGGGTCAAGCAATACACTATGAAGCAGACCGCAGCCGCTGCAGCACGAGTTCGATCCCTGCTGCCGGCCAGGGAGGGGACCCACAGGGCGCAGCAGACCTCTCCTGCCTCGCCCACTGCTCCCCTCAGCAGTGTGTTTCAATCGATCTACCTGTTCTGCTCCCCACTCTGTCTCTGGTGGATCCTCTCACCCCCGGCACTTCTGGCCTATACCCCAGTTCTTGTATGAATAAAAAAAATAAATCTTTAACAAAAAAAGCATCTGTGTCATTAGTGACTCCACTGGCGATGTGGGCAGTAACTGAACGTTTGATAACTTTCCCAAAAGATGACTAATTAAATGACACTTTAATGTCACAAAGGCAACAAATTGGTCTCCCGGCCCCTGGGAGACCTCGTGGCCTGGCCCGCTTGGTGCCCCTTCCTGTGGGACCCTCCCCTCCCCTGGCTCCAGCCCCACTGGCTACCATCTTTCCCCACCTCCAAGCCTGCCTCGTGCTGTCCTCCTGCCCGGAGTGTCCCAGCTCAAGTCCTACCCACCTGGTGCACGGTGCAAACCTCACCTCCTCAGCCTCCCTGCCCCCCGTCTGAGCCTCGGGACACCCCGCCCCACTTCCGTGTCCCGGACCACTTACTTCCTCAGTCTAGAATTTTGGGGGGTCTGTACCTTTTCATCAGTAGAGCTTGTCAGGGTTTGGGGAACAAAAGCTGAATATCCTAGTGCATTAAAGTAGAAACTTCAAACCCCGACTCAGTCATCTACTGTGTGACCTCGGGCTGGGCACACTGGGCATCAGCATCCGCATCTGTAAAATGGGTTCTCACGGTCCCTGTTTCACAGGATGCTGCGGGTACTCGAATCAATCCAGCGGGGTCCAGCGGGTGGAGGCTGGGACCTCGCTGCCACCAGCTGCCCCTGCAGCTCCACAGTGCCGGCACACAGTGGGTGCGCTGGGTCGGCCTGAAGTTCAGCTGGGCTGAGTCTGACTTGAAGCGGGTAGTGTTCCGCTGCCGCAGCAGGGCCCCGTGCCGCCCGCCCCCAGCTGGCCTCACCTCTCGGTGCACATCTTCACCTCGCCGACCAGCCGCCGCAGCCCTACCACCTGCCTCCAGAGCAGGAGCAGGCGGCTGTGCTCATTGCTGAAGTAGGTGTTGAAGGACTGTGGAAGACGGGCTGCGTGAGGGGCTGGGCGAGTCGGCCCGGCGCTGACCGCCAGGGACACCGCTGCGCAGAGGGTCAGCTCCGGGGCTCAGCCCGGGGCTACCCAGGAAGCCGCCAGGATCAGGCCTCCCCGGCCTCCCTCCCGCACAGGGAGCAGGCCCCACTGGCTGCAGAAGGCAGCGAGGATGGGCAGAGGGTGCTGGTGGCCAGGTTTGCACCCCAGCTGCCTACCGCGTGTCTGCGGGCGTGTGCTGGGGACCCAGTGCCCACCCCAAGGTTCTCACGAGGACACGGAGAAAATGCATGCCTGGCACGTGGTGCCCATTGAGGACGGCCACTAAAGGGTGCACACCCCCCAGCAGCTAACTCCTGGCCTCTCGAGGAGCGCCCCCCGAGGTCAGGCTGGGCCCCCAGGACCTACTGACCTCCCAGGCCCCGGCCCACCTCCTCCTCGCGCCTCCACGCTGCTTCCCGCTGCTCCAGCTCCTTGCGGCTGCGTGTCCAGTCGCTGGTCACCTTGCGTATGTCCTCACTCAGGGCCTGGTTAGCCGAGTTCGCCTCGTCCAGCTGTTCTCGGAGCATAGCATTCACCTGGGCCAGGCTGGCACTCCTGGGGCAGAGGGGAACGGTGGGCACGTGCCCGAGAGCCCCCTGCCCACCGCGCCTCCCGCTGCGCCCCACCTCTGCTGCTCCTCCTCCAAGCGGATGAGTGCGCTCTCCAGGTCCTGGCTGTGCTCTGTGTCCTGGTGGGAGAAGTGGGGGCATCAGGCTGGGCGCGGGAGCCCAGGACCCGCCCCGGCCTGCGCTGGCACCCACCCTCAGCCGCTGCTGCTCCAGCTCTGTGGATCTCTCCAGCACCTGCTGCTCCATCTCTGAGCACTTCTTCTTGTACTGGAGGATCTGGGGAGGGTCAGGAGCAGAGGGTTAGCCGGGGGGGGGGGGGGGGGGGGGGGGGAAAACNGGGCAAAACGAGCACATGGGTGGGCAGGAGCAGGAGCGGGAGGCCCTGACCTTGGCCTGCAGCCGCTGCACAAGCTGGGCCTGCTGCTGCTGGCCTTCCTGGTAGGCCTGCAGCTTGCGCCGGTAGGAGGCCTGCTCCTCCTGCAGCTGCCTCCGCAGCTCCACGCTCTGCCGCGCCAGCCCCCTGGGTTCCTGCGTTGCCAGCTCCCCAGACTCCAGCCGTACAGCCTGCTCCAGCTGCAGGGAAGGGCCCTGGGTGAGAGTCCCAGGCCTCCAAGGAAGGCAGACACAGGCCTCTGCAGGGGGCGCCAGGCTGAGCCCAGACCCACAATGCCTTGCAGGCACATGTGGGCAAAACCAGGATGCAAAGCACTTGTGCACAGCTAATGCAAGCAAGCAAGGACACAGGTAGGCATGCATGGCCAGAGAGCATGCGCGGACACACAGACCAGGCTGCAAGGACGCGTGCAGGTGGGCCCACAGATATGTGCGTGCAAAACCAAGATGCACCTGGGGGGAAGCTTAGAGGCTCTGGGGGCTCTATGAGCCTCCCCTCCTGAAGCCTAGGCCGGCTGTGGTTAGTGATTAGCAGAGCCCTGCCCATCCCCCGCCCTGCGAGAGCTCAGGAAACCTGGCTCTGCTCCCCACTCCATTGTACTGGTTGCTGCCCCGATTAATGGCATGAGCACAAACGAATGCGTTCAAAACACAGGCTTCAATACGTACACACGCGAGCTTGGAGACGCGCGCAGTCGGTCTCAAACATACCCAGGTGACAAGGTGAATCCCATGCCCCAACACACAGCGCTCAGATTTGTAAGAGGTGCACACATACCTCACACGCACCCCCCACCCCTGCTTGTTAATGCCCTGGCATTCCAGTCTGGCCCCAGGCTCCCACCAGCCCCTGACTCCCAGGAAGCCTCTGCTGCACCCCCTCCTCCACCCCAGGCAGCTGGCAGCCCCTCCATCGTCAGACCTGTGGGCACAGGCCAGCTCTGTCCCCTCCAGCTGTGGATGCCCTACCCCCACACGCACCTGCTGGTCCGGGGCCTCAGCCTCCTCCAGCTTCTGGGCCGGTGAGCATCTGACAGGGACCCTCTATCTCCCCAGCCTCAGCCAACACACGGCCCCCTAGTAACCAGGCCAGGGCAGCCTGGAGGCTGAGAACCACATCACCAGGCATCCACCTGCCTCCAGGGACAGCACTGGGCAGGAGGGCTTCGCGGAGGAAGGAGAGGGACGACAAAGCCCCAGGGTGCGGAGGAGGCAATATGCAGGGCCTGCGGCCAGCATGGGCCCAGGGCCGGGCCGTGCAGGCCGGTCTGTGTGCGCGGTGGTGGCCCGAGACAGCGCGTGGCTGCAGGGGCACGTGTGAGCAGGTGGGCGCTGTTTTGTCATCGTCTCCTCCATGTGGGGCCCTGAGTGTCTGTGTAGCGGGGCCTTCCCAGGGGAGGTGCATCTGTGGCCCCAGTTCTACGTGTGGTGCAGGCGCTGGGGGGCTGGGCACCTGTGCTCTGTGCCGTGTCCAGTGCCCGGATGCAGGGCTGGTCTGCGAGTGTCCAGGGTGTGCCGTGTGCTTTGTCTGGCTGTGCGTGAGACGTATCATGGGGTGCGTGGCGTGGGTATGTCTTGGTGGAGTGACTGTGCCCTTGGGTGCCACGGTTACCCCGGGTCTGCTCCTGGACCACGGCATGCTGTCGGCTGGCGCGCACTCTGCTCTGGGCCCAGCCCACGAGCCCACGGTGGTCTGGGCTTTCTGGATCGTGCGTGCGTGCGTGCGTGCGTGTGCAGGCCGTGGCCTGTGCTGTGTGTGCCGTACACCTGTATGAGCCAGCTGCAGTCGGCTTCTGTGATCTCGAGGGGTTCGGGGGTCTTCAGGTGCTCCCTGCTTCCCAAGCTCACAGCCAGATCCAGGGGCTCCTGACCATGCCTCGCCCCTTTCTACAAAGTTGGCCCCTCACAAAACAGCCTTTCAATTTTTCTTGTAATTCAAAAGAGAAGGAGGCCGCCACCCAGCTGGGGATGAAAGGAGTTTACATCTCCCCTAGCAACCGGTGCCCCAGCACCCGCCATGCAATTCCCATGCAATTCGCTGTCTAGGTTGCCATGGACACTGGAGGAGCCCAGGGGGTCTGTCCTGAGGAGTTGAGGGGGGCACAGCCACCCCTCCCTCCCACCCCAGCCGCCTCGCCCAAAGCCTGCTCCCCGAGTCCCCCCTCTGACCTGAGAGGAAGTCGTCGAAACCTCAGCCTGTTTTCATCCACCATGACACAGACCCCAGCTGCAGCACTCCCCACCCCAGGGCCGCCGTGGGCTGAGAGCCAGAGCCACCTCGCGAGCTGCCTCCAGCCGGCCCACCCTGAACAGCGGGGCCACGGGGCGCCCTGCCACACATGGCCATGGGGCCAGCAGGGAGAGAGCGCTGCAGACTGCAGAGCCTGGGCCGGGGCTCATCTCATGGCCCTCTCCGGGCCTCAGTTTCCCCATCTGTAATAAGGTGACACCCCCTCCCCACCCACCCAGGAAAGGTGTCCGGGTCGTTCCTGTCCGACCCCTAGCTCCAGGTGGGGCCTCTCTCATGCATCTCAGGGGATCCCTCCTCATGTTATTCAGCAGCTCCCCAGTCATGTGAGAGAATTTTCTAGACTAACACAGGACCCCATGTAGTGCAGCCCCAGCAACCCTACCACAAAAGGGTTCCCACGAAAGGATTCCCAGCAATTCTTCCCTCCCCACCTCCGTGTGTGTGTGTGTGTGTGTGTGTGTGTGTGTGTAGGTGGGATGTGGTCGAAGCTGGCATTCAAGAGGCAGACCCTGGGGCCTGGCACTGTGCCAGGGGCCGGAAGCAGGCCAGTTTAGAGGGAGCGGCTGACAATGAGGGGCTGTGGCCAGCCCGCCCCGCGCACCCCGCAGGCCAGAGACGAGTTCTGCACACGCCGCAGTGCCAAGGGTCACCGGAGCCCCCCCTCGCCGCTCTGCAAGTCCCAACAAGTCGGGGGCCTGTCCAGGAGGCTGGAAACCAGGACATGGCTCCCCCTCAGTCACACATAGGAACGCAGAGTCCTCTCCCCATCACGGCAGCAAAACCAGGGGAGACAGGCGCTGTTCGGGGCTCGGATAGCACAGCTCTGCCGGGACCGCACGGGGCCGCTGGCTCGGCCTCATCTCCAGGGCTCAGCCCCCCAGCCCTTCAGGGCCAGGCCTGCCGTCCTTCCAGCACCCCAGGAGTCAGCGCTGGAACAGCGCCGCTGTCTCCCAGCCAGGCAGCGACACTGCAGCAGAGGGTGGGCCGGGGTCAAGGGCCTGGCCCTCGCTGGCTGTGTGGCCCCAAGCGGCACCTTCCCTCTCTGAGCCTGTAACCTTGTTACATGCACTCACAGGACGCCTGACCTCGGTGCGTCGTACACCGAGCACCCAGCATGCGACTGGGCACCCCACCCGCAGGCACTATTCTGGCTGTCGCTATGACGCCGACCTTCCATCTGCACTCACACCCCACCCTCACGCACCTCCCCCCAACGTTCAGCAGCCACCAGCTCCCCAGCCTCCCACAAAGGGCAACAGCGCTCAGAGAACAACCCGAACCTCCTGCCCAGGCCCTGGACCCCAGGTCTGCAGTAGTGGGGGGGTGCGGTGGGGCGCTTGACCCTGCCTGGACTTGAAGGCAGGCCTGGCCCCTCCTTCCCCTCTGGGCCCGGCCTCACAAGGTGAAGGCAGATGCCGTGGGCCAGTGCCTCCCCCAGCCTGCCCCAGTGTGCAGCCGCTGTTGGCCTCCTGGGTGAACCCCAAGATCCATGTAAATGGAGCACAGGGAGGTGCCCAAAGACTGGAGGGGCCGCTCTTGTTTTCTGTGTTCCCTACCCCAAAGCAGGCCTGGGACAACCGGGAATGGACCACCTCTGGCTGGAGGCACCTTCCAGCATCACCTCACTGATTCCCCAGGCCCCGTGTCACGTGAGCAACCAGCCCCAGGACCGAACGCAGGCTGCAAGCCGAGCCGTTCGCTCAAGGCCATTCAGACGGCTGAGCCCTGATTTAAACCCAGGCTCCTGGCGCCAGGGCCCATGCTGCCCAGCGTGCAGCTCGGCTTGGCCAGGGCTTGCTGCGGGGCTCCGGGCCGGCCCCCGGCAGCACCCACCCTCTCGCTGACCGCATTGTACTTGATGGCCAGCTCGTCGCGCTCGGCTCGGCTCTGGGCCAGCAGGTCCTCCACGCGGGACAGCTCCTGCTGCAGCAGCTGGTTTTCCTCCTGCAGCTGTCGCGTTGATGCCATCTCCGGGGCCGGCGGCGGGGCTGCGGAGGGACGGGCACAAGCTCGGCTCCACCTGGTCCAGGCGGACGTCCTCCCGACAGGTGCCCCACCCGTCCCTGCAGGCTGGAAGCGGGACTGGACCCCGGGAGAGCCTGGTGGAGTGGAGCTGGCGCCAGACCACACAAACACAGCCAAAGGACGAGAAGGCAAGCAGACCTAGGGGGGCACCAGGACGCCGAGGTGGGAAGGCTGGGAGGTGCAGGAGGGAGCCCAGTCCGGGAATCAGGAGACCAGGCCCCAAGTTCCAGCTCCTTCCTCTCACTGCTACTTTCTCTAGGTCTCAGTTTTGCTGATCTAAAGTGGACGGAACAGGCCCTGCCAGGAGACTCGCTTAAGGGAGGGGCGTCACATAACCTGCAGCCGGGGCTCGAGAGAGCGTGGGCCGAGCGAGGAGGAGGAGGAGGAGAATAAAGGCAGAATCAGAAGTGCCCCACATTATGGCTCCCCTCCCGCCCCAAGAACTGGACACACCACGCATCTCTAGGCTCTTCCAGCTTGGGGTAAAGGGTCTCTAAGTCTCTTTCTGGGGTTGCCAAGAGCCCCAACACCCTTGCTCCTCCAAGGAGGCTGAAGCTGGACAAGCCTCCTTGCTCCAGGAGCACCAGACACACCTCCAGGAGCTGCAAAGGCGCAGCTGCAACTGAGTGTGCCCTGCCCAGACCCTCAGCCACATGCCCTTTGGGGGTGCGGCCCCCGGAGGAGCAAGGACCCCCGAGCCTTCCTGCCCAGGAGGGGCAGGACTACACCGCCACTCAGACTCCGCAGAGCCCCTGAGCTGCGCTGAGCCGCCTCCCCTGTAACTTTGGCTTCAGCCAGCTCACACCTTCCGGGGGGAGCATGGTGTGGAGTTTAAGTCTCCACCACGGGCTGCAGGCCAGCGAGGAGGGGGTGTGCAGCACCCCCTTCTACTGCATCCCCGGGAGACCAGCCTGGGCAGACTGCGCCTCTGGGCTCCATTCCCCATCTGTAAATGCTCCCTCTGTCGCAGGGTCCCGCCTGCCTCTCGGGCCACGATGTGTCTGTCGAGGGGCCTTGTGAGAAGCAAGCAGAGAGCCAGGGCAGTGCCCCTGAGGGCGGGGCTGGTACCTGCATGCTCAGGCCCCGAGAGGTGGCGGGCGACAATCTCCCTGATGCAGGCGGGCAGAGAGTCCCCAGTCGGGCCCCGCACACTCAGGCCCTTCTCCTGGCCCGACCCCAGGACGCTGCTCTCCAGTGTCTGGGGGTTAAGACAGAGGGTCTGTGGGGACCCGGATGCTGGGCTCCCCAGCCTGGGCGGGAGGGGAACAACGTCCGGCCACCCAAGATTTGGTGCCTAGGAGACCCTCGGGAAGCCCCTCTCAGGGAGGGAAGACTGGGAACTAGAATCTAGTGTTGCAAAAGTCCCCTGGAGGACAGGTTTGGGTGCCCCCAACCCAGGGAAGGGGTCCCCCTCAGGGTCAGAGAAGAGAACCAAACCCCAATCAATGGTCTCCTCACAAGCCCCATCAGAGCAGCATGGCGTATTGGGGGTTCCAACTTTAATACTAGCTGGGTGAGGATCCCACTGTGCCAGCAGTTCACCCCAAGCCTAAAATCTGGGAGTGGGGACCACCTCCCCCACAGGGCACTAGGATAAGGGAACCACAGTAGTTGAGCCCTGAGCACCCCTCTACTCCCAGCCTGATGGGGAGCCAAAAGCTGAGGTCCCTGTGTACCCCACCAGCACACTTCTCCCTTTAACCCAAGATACGCACACCTCTCACCCTCCAGCTAGGCCAGGGTGCCCATCCCAGCACAGTCCCCAGGACCCACCTGGACAACCGTCTCCAGTGGCGGCTGGGCCTCCAACGACCCCTCAACCCCCAAGCTCATGGGGGGGAGGTTGTGAGCACCCCTACAGCCCCTCTCCCAGCGAGCAGCTCAGCCGGCCAGGCCGCCCCACAGCCAGACAGCGTGCACTGCGCTGGGCAGATTAGGCTTAAATCCGGTGCCCCCATGTGACCACAGGGGTGGGAGGGGCTGAGGGGCTGGGGGAGCCAAGGCAGGAGCTTTCTGCAGGGGAAGTAAGGGGGGAGCAAAGGCAAGAGCGGACTGAGGCGAGAAGAGGCCAGAGGAAAGATGAAGGGGGAGCTGGGGCAAGAAGGGTGCCGTGGGACCTGAGGTGAGGACCCCCCTCCAGCCCCCAAGCCCACCCCTCCCCACCCCCTCCACCCTCCCCAGCTGCTGGGTCCTAGCGCCCTCCAACCCCGCGGCAGGTCAGCCTCCAGGAAGCTGGAAGACCAGGTTTGCTGGCGTCTCGCCTGGCCCACATGGGGTGACAGGGCTGGCTAAGAATGTATTTAGTGGGTGCTGGGATGACCTTTACCACCTCAGGTGAGAAGAACCCCAGTGAGTCACCCAGACCAGGCAAGGAAGGACCCCCTCCTGCCCCCTCCCGCGCCCCCACTGGCTGTGTGGCCCCAGGAAAGCAACTTCCCCTCCCTGATCATCAACCCCTGTGCCCGAGGGACTAAACAAAACACCCTGTGTGATTCACTCTCAGTGGGCACTCAGGAATGCAAATGGCCAGGCTGCACCCCAGGGCCCTGGGCCTCCAGCCCTCCCTCGTTCCTTCCCTGCCTGCGGTTGGGGCTGCAGCTCTGGAATCAGCGCCCAGTGGGGCGGCAGGGGTCTCGCCTCTGCAGTAACTGGGATCTACAGCAGGGACCCGACCCGCAGTGACCCAGTGACTGCGAGGATTAAATGGGCTGGAAGTGCAAGCGGCTTAGAACCACAGCAGCGGGAGGCGGGCAGCACATGGCACCGGCATCACGTGTCCGGGCTCCAGTGCCCTCTGCTCCGAGTGCGTGTCCCCAAGAGGCAGCCATGCTCTCTCATGAGCTCCATTTCCAGATGAAAAAGCAGAGGCTGAGAGAGGAAGCAGAGGCTTCTCCAGCCAAGCTGCATGCAGCAGGAGGGGAAGCCTAGCACTCCCTGCAGCTGGGTCTGACCAGCCACCCAGGGCCTCCTGGGCCAGGTCAGGGCAGCTGCCCTGCAAGGCTCTGCCAGTGCCCAGGCCCACCCAGGAATGTAGCGGGTGCTGGACCCCTCACCCCCAAGGAAATCTGTTCTACAAATGGAAAGCCAGGAAACAGGGTGCATCAGGCCCGAAAGATAAGCATCACAAAGTTGCCATGGCAACCAAGGCCAGATTTAGACAAAACTAAACTTGACAAGGAGCAGAGAGCTGCCACTACAAGCCCTGGGACCCCCCTTTGGTCACCCCCAGACAGCATTCAGAAATCCCTCCATAGGGCCTCCCTGGTGGCGCAGGGGTTAAAATTTCAGCACTATCAAGCTATCACAAGCCACTGCAGCATGAGTTCGATCCCTGGCCAGGGAGCTGACCCACAAGGCACAGCAGACCTCACCTGTCTCGCCCGCTGCTCCCCACTCTGTCTCTGGTGGATCCTCTCACACCCCACACTCTGACCTATACCCCAGTTCTTGTATGCACAAATAAATGAAAATAAATCTTTATAGAAAAATGAAATCCCCTCTATAGTGGTATACATGAAACCAGAGGAGGGGGAGGCCACTAACACTGCTAGCCAAGATCTCTACCCCTGCATGCCCAGCTCTGCAGAGATGGGGTCCCAAGGTGCTTGGTGAGCCGAACCGAAACTGCTCTGGGCCTGAAGGACGGTGAGCGGAAAGGGGCAGGACACCACAGCCCTGAGCACGGGTAATGCCAGCACTTGGCTCTGCCCAGCGTTCTCTCCCTCCAGCGACCCTGGCCTCTGCAGACGCCAAGAAACCACATGCACATCCTCAGTCTACGTGAGTTCCCCAGCATCTGCAGCTCCCATGGAAGCCTCAAAAATGATGCAACTGGGCCTTCCTGGTGGCGCAGTGGGTTAAGCAACGCACTATGAAGCAAACCGCAGCCACTGCAGCACGAGTTCGATCCCTGCCGCCGGTCAGGGGGGGACCCACATGGCGCAACAGACCTCTCCTACTGTGCCTACTGCTCCCCTCAGCAGTGTACTTACTTCCATTGATCTGCCTGTTCTGCTCCCCGCCTGTCTGTGGTGAATCCTCTCACCCCCCCCATACCTCTGGCCTGTACCCCAGTGCTTGTATGCATAGATAAATAAATCTTTAAAAAAAAAATGATGCAACTGCTCACAGGAAAATTCTGACGTTACAGCTCAGTGTCTGACGGCCGGGACCAATCTCGGCCGTGTCTCCCTATCAGCTTGTGACCCTGGGCCAGTGACTTCTGCAAACCTCAGTTTCCTCATCTGTAAGACGGAGTCACACTGGTACCCGTTTCTATACACAGAATTAAATGATCCGTGCTCAGCCGTGTGCCCAGATACGGTGTGGCAGGAACTCCTATGCGCCCACCAAAAAGATTTCCGATTTTAGGAAAATGGTTCCTGGTCATTTCCCAGACGACCTTGCAGACATAGTCATAGGGTCAGGTTGCTGCCAGTGGAATTCAGACCGAAAGAACGTGTCTTCTTATTAACATTATTCATTAATGAATTAATTAAGACAGAAAGAGTGCAGCTTCCGACCAACATCCTTCCCATGAGGGGTGTCCGTCGCTGCCCCCCAGCCGGAAGGAAGTAACGCTGAGGCTCCAGGGGATGCCAGAACACCAGATGGGAGTTGGGGTCTGTGGGTCACCATGTAGAAAGTCACCGGCCAAATACCCCACAGGATATATCATGAATGAGAAATAAACCGCACAAGCTAGTAGTACTGACTGCGTGCATTACACAGTGGAAGCGCGTTGGCTGTTACTACACTAATCTCATAATCTTGTTTGCTCTCCCCAGTACCCAGTCTAGAATCTTGTGGCTAGCACAGCAGACCAGAGGCTGTTGTTCACTGAATAAATACAGAGGAGACACCCTTTGGGCTCATTCCCTCCCCACCCCTGCTTGGGGTGCCCACCTTTCAAACCTGCTATTTGCCAGGTCAAGCTGTAGGAATAGCCAGAAAGTACCCCCAAAATGGCTCTTGCGTTCGAAACCTACCAGCGGCTTTTACCATCAATCCCTTCATTATTGTCTGCTTGCTGGCTAGAAAGTATAATAAAAGTCCTGAAGCACCAGGCTCCAGGACTCTGTATCTGCACCTGATCTGCTTTAACCTTAATAGCCCTGGGATGCCCATACTGACCTGCCCACGTGACTGAGCACGACAACACACCCGGCCACCAGAGTTGAGGCCAGTGCTGAGAGCCAGGTATGCCTTGTTCCAAAGTTTAAAACCGCATGGCCATCATCCGGCAGGCCCGTAAGTTCCAATGATGGGGGCCTCCCTGGTGGCGCAGCGGGTTGAGCGCCGCACTGTGAAGCGTCCGCGGCACAGCAGCCTGAGTTCGATCCCCTGCCAGGGCAGGGACCCACATGGCACAGCAGACCTCTCCTGCCTCGCCCGCTCTCCCCTCAGCAGTGTATTTCGGTCGATCTGCCTGTTCTGTTCCCCACTCTGTCTCTGGTGGATCCTCTCACCTCCTATGGCTCTGGTCTGTACCCCAGCCCTTGTATGCATGAATAAATCTTTTAAAAAAAAAAGTCCCGATGATGACGACGACGTGTGCTATATAGGCCCCTGCTCTCCGCTGCTCAAACCCCCAGTCATACTCTAAGTAAATTCAAAGTCCTGCTCAGGCTGCTCCCCCCCACTCCTCCCCTCACCTCTCTCCTTTCCTCTCCCTCTCACTCTTGCTCCAGCCATGCTGTGCTGGCCTGACCATTTTCAAACACGCCAGGCTTGCTCCTACCTCAGGGCCTTTGCACCTGCCACTTTTGCTTCTCCCTTCCTTTGCACAGCTGACTCCTTGTCAACTGGATCTTGGTTCGAAAACATCACCTTCTGAGAAGGCTAGCCCTGACCTCTCCACTAAAGTGGTCCCGCCAGTAGGCATTCGCTGTTAGCTCCGACATGCACTGCATCTCCTCCAAAGTCAGGACCAAGTTGGCCTTACTGTCTCCACAGGACCTAAGGCCCAAAGCACCACATACAGTTACTGACCAAATGAATGAGTCAAGTAGTGATAAAGGAAAATAAATGAGAAAAAAAGGGGGAGAAGAAAGGAAACAATTCCTTTGGGCTTTGGGAGGGTATATGTCACACTGGGCAAACCCACTGGCTGAGACACCAGGACAGTGGGTGAACACTCACCCAGCCATGCTGCACCCTAGAGTACATCAGGCAGCTTCCCCCACAGGACTCCTGGGTGGGAGGGGTGCCTGGTATCCAAGGGCTGGCTCCTACCCCCAGGGCTGGAGAGAGAGGAAGGAGGAGATCAGGCTGGGAAACCCCCAATGACTCCTGAGGTCCTTCCTAAAGCCCCACCTGGCCCCCAGTCTCTGGTCAGCTCCTCTAGTCAAGGGATTTATTTTTAAAGCACCTGCTGTGAGCTCAGCTAAGGAAAACAGGAAATCTCAAATGACAGCAGAGTCTGGACTCCATGGGAGCTGGGGAGACCGGCCTTCAAGGGGGCAGAGTCGGCCAGAGTCCTCTTGGATTTGCAGAAAAATCACGAGGGAGCCGGTTGAAAATGCCAACCCGAGACTGGGCCTGGGGGCCTCAGGCCCCGTTTTGAGAAGCGCAAGGAGGGCCCAAATCCCTGCACAGACTGTGCCATCTCAAGCGATTCAGCTGCCCGCTCTGGTCAGTTTTCTCGTCGGTAAAGTGGAGCTACTTGAACTCCACAGGGCTGCCTGCAAGAAGAAATGGCCTCCCACTAGGGCAGGGACCGTGCCCGGCCCAGAGGTCGCCTCCGTAAGGGACGAGTATTTGCGGTAACTGTGGGGAAGGGCCTCCCACCGTAGCTCGGCCCGCGGCGGAGGGGCGCCGGTGGGGTGCCTGCAGGCCGCTGCACCCCGACTGCGCGCGCCTCGTCTCGCCCACGCCGGCCCGCGAGAATCCCGGCCGGACGCGGGCGGGCAGGACGTCCCAGAGCCTGGGGCGCGCGCTCCTGCGGCCAGTCCGAGCAGCCGCGGGGGTGCAGCCAGAGCGCCCGAGCGCCCCCCAGGACCCCGGGACGGCGGCCCCAGCCCGCCCCTGCGCGCGCGCGCCTTCCCGCCATCCGCCACCCGCCACCCGCGTGCCGCCACGCCAGCCCCGCGCCCCGCGCCAGGGCGTCCCTGCGGCCTCCTCCCGCCAGAACGCGCCACGCGCACCCGAGTCCCCCGGCCGCGGGAGCGCGCGCCGCCGGCCCCCTACCTTTGCGCGCCGCCGCCGTCCTGGCTAAGCAGGCCGGATGGGCGGGGACAGGGGCGGGGCCTGGGGCGGGCCAGGGGCGGGGCCCGCGGCTGACCCGCCCGCGTTCCCGCGTCGCCGGGGGCGGGGGGGCGGGGCGGAGGCGGACCCCCGAGCCGGAGCGGGCGGGCCCGGGTTGCAACCACGCGCTGTGGAACGCGCCTGTGGCGAGTGAGCTGGGATCCACGCTGCAGACACGACCGCATTTACTGCTCTGGGCAGCCCAGCAACAGAGGCTTATTCGTGCCTGTTGCATAAACGGGAAACTGAAGATGGGTCAGGTCGTTGAAAGTCTCGCAGCTGCTAAGTGGCAGCATGGAAGCCCCGACCCAGCTACAGGCCCCCCTGAAGTCTCAACCTGTCCTCACTGGCCCGGCTTTAAAGGTCCTTAACTACTAAGCTCTGGCCTCACCTAGGGGACCCCATCGCCACTGCAGACTGAGTAGCCACACTCGCCTTCACGGACTTGGCGGGTGGGGGAACTGCTTCCTTTCCTGACTGTCCTGGGTGTGTTAGATGGTGACGCGCCATCTGCTGCCACTTCCTTCTCCTGCTCATGCACCTTCCCCAAATGGGAAGCAGCAGGAACACAGAGGAAAGGTCCTTTGTGCTGGAAGAATGCCTTGGGCTTCATTCAGGGCTCTCCACCTTCCTGTCTCCAGGCTTTGGAGTTAGGCAGGTCTGAACTAGGGGTGTGCTGTGGGAGCTTTGTTTCATTTTATAGCTTCATATTTGAAAAACAGTCCTGTGTTCCCCTCCATGTAGGAGGGGCTGAGCAGGCGTTTTCTTTCTCAAAGGGGAGCCTGGTTTTAACGTCTGAGAACGTCCTGCAGGCTGACACCAGGGCCCCACAGCAGGCTGGGCCTGGCCAGGGCTGACTTACTGACCAGGGGGGATTGCAGTCAGCCCCTGAGCTGGGCAAAACTGGAAGGAAACAGCTGCGCTGAGGAGACCCTGGCACAACCGAGGGAGGGTGCCTGACTGCAGCTGCCCTCAGGGGCCCAGCATGGCCTGGGCGTCTCACCGGTCACTCGGACCTGCGGGGCCCCTCCCCTGGCCCTGGCAGGCTCACGGCCCCGCCAGCACGCTGCTGACCGTGCCGCCCCGTGGAGCCTCCGCACGGCAGAGCTCCTTGCAGCACCAGGTCTGGGCTCAGGTCCCCACCTGTGACCCTCCCGCCCGGTCCTCTCGACCAGCCCTCCCTTGGTTGCGGGTTCTGGTGCCTCGCAGGCCGCCCACACTGGCTGCAAACCACACTGTGCTGGCTCTTCCTCGTTCGTTCTCTCATGCTGTCCTCGGTCCCCTCTCAACACTTGCGTGAGGCTGGGCCTAGGCTGTGAAGCAGCCTCTAGGATCGTTTCCATTTTACAGATTGATACAGATGAAACGGAGGCTCAGAGAGGTACAGTCACTTGCCCCAGGACACACAGCGGGAAGCTCAGTGGCTTTTAGTCCCAAGCCCCTTTCTCTGCACTATGTCTCCTGTGAACCGCGAGACAGCTCCTCTCTCCATGACCCGCTGCCACCGGAGCCCGCTGGATCTGCTGCAGGTCTCAACCTCCTCTCTCTGTGAAGAGAGCGGGGGCCTCACCTGCTGGCTCAGTGGCTCTGCTCAGCCCAGCCTGACCTTCCCGTCATCTGAACCCCCAGGGCTGCCACCCACCAGTCACTCTAGCCCATAACTGGGTGGTGGCCAGCCCGGCGACCCCAGGACCAGACACCAGAAGGGTGCTGTGCCAGGTACTCACCTGCTCACCATGGAGGGTTCTAAATGAGCAACGCAGGTAACTGGGAAACAAGTACTGGAGTTGCCACCCCCAGGTTGCTAGGACCAGGTGTCTGCCAGATCTGAGGACAGGGCTGGCTTGGACTCTGCCCCACCACAGCAAAACCACATTAAGCAGGAGGCTGGAGGACGGCCCTTCCGGCTAACCGATTTGCTGGGCAGCTTAAGGCTAACTTGCAGTCTGTCCATAACGCCTGACTTTCATTGCAAAATCTTAAGACTTAAATGTCCAGCAGTCGGCCTTGCAGGCACTGGATGCTGTGAAGTCATTCCAAATGTCACAGAACATTCAATGACTGACGAGATCGTTACAAGATATTAAAGGTTTCAGAACCAAGTGCCAAATTAAAAAAAAAAAGATATTCCTTATAAGTAGTTTTAATGGGGAAAAAAAGATGAAAAGACTGAACTGTTCATCTCCTTCCTTCGTATCCTTAAATATTGGTACAACCTTTTGTTTACTTAAAGATTTATTTATGCATACAAGAACTGGGGTACAGGCCAGAAGTACGGGGGTGGGGTGGGGGGCTTAGGGTTAGGCTTCCTGGTGCTGTGCTTAACCCCTTGCACCACAGGCAGGCCCCCCTGGTACAACCTTTGAAACACACATTTTCTATAAAGAGATGGTCCACCTACTCGGCTCGAATTCAAGTAGTCCAGGCAGTTGTAAGGTCAAAGTAGCCCTTCCCATCCTATCTCCTAGTCACTCAATCTCACCCTGCAGTCCCAGGGGAGCTGTGTCCTGTGAGTCTTTATGTACATAAATATACGTATTTCAGGCCTCCCTGGTGGCTTAGCAGGTTGAAACCGCACCATGAAGCAAACCGCAGCCACTGCAGCACAAGTTCGATCCCTGCAGCTGGCCAGGGAGGGGACCCACATGGCGCAGCAGACCTCTTCTGCCTCGCCCACTGCTCCCTCAGCAGTGTGTTTGTCCATCTGCCTGTTCTGCTCCTCACTGTCTCTGGTGACTCCTTTCACCTCCCGCACCTCTGACCTGTACCCCAGCTCTTATATGCATAAACAAATCTTTAAAAAAAAAAAAAAACAATGTATTTCCCCCTCACATACTTTTATGAAAGAGAACATTAGGGCCACACAAGCTACAGGACATACCGTGGCTGTGCTTCGCTGCTGCCCTGAGCGCTCAGTGGTCACTCCTCACCGGACAGGAGCTTCTCCTTGGTTCCCCCGAGGAGCTAACACCACATATGGAGGCACCTGCACTTGGATCAACCAGCCCCTTCTGACAGACACGGTAGTGGGAAACTACCGGCCGTAGTGGGCTGAATTGTGTCCCCAAAACTGCCGTTCAAGTTCTATTCCCCGATACCTGTGACTTTATTTGAAAACAGGACCTTTGTAGAGGGAATTAAAACTTGAGGTGGCATGGTCCTGATTTAGAGTAACCCAAGGGCGGTGTCCTACGAGAAGCAAGCACACCCCAGGGCGCAGGGAGGAGTGTGAGGGACAGGGACTGAGGCTACGCTCCTTTGAGCCAGGGCACGCTGTCGGGGCACCGGAAGCTGAAGAGGACGGGATCTTGCCAGAGTCTCTGGGAGGAGCGGGGCCCTGCTGACATCTTCACTCAGGCTTCTGGCCCCCAGACTGGGAGGACATTTCATGGTTTTAAGCCCCCCCATTGCACAGTGGCCCTAGGAAGAAAGAGGTTGCCTTCCAAGAGGGCCTACAAAGACCTCTGTCCAGGGCACCCCTGCCCTGAGCAGACCTGCTCTGCCCAGTAAGGTAACGGCTGTCCCAGGGGGCCAGGCGGCCATCTCACCACTCACCCTCCCTGGCGGTGAGGCACACTGCCAAGCTCACGGCACAATGACTAGCACAAAGTAGTACGTAAGCAAAGCTGCTAGTGAGGGAGATGGGAAAGGCCCAAAGGAGCATAGTGAGCTCCCCGGGTCATGCAACAGCCATGAAGTCTGTCCAGATTTTCAGACTCCGACCTTCACACCCCTGGCCTGCCTGTTCTGTAAATTTCCTATTGCTGAGTAACTGCATTTTGCAACTTAGAGGCTTCAAGCAACACTCACTGCCTCACACGTCTATGGGTCTGGAATCTGGGTGCAGCTTTGTTGGGTCCTCCGCACGGCTGCTATCAGTGTGTGGACCAAGACCGGGGGTAAAGGATCAGCTTCCAAACCCTTGTAGGGTTTGCCCTATGTACCGGTTACAAGTCACAGGTGTAGCCTACAAATAAGGGGATGAGACAAGGGGTAAACCAGGAGGCAGGACCCACTTCTCTCAGGATGCCCACCCCTGCTGTGCAGTTTCGCTCTACTGCATCAAGCGGGAAGCTCAGTCAGGAGCTCAAGATGCCTGGTTTGGTGCCAGGGCCCTCCCTGGGAGCTCTGATCCCACTGCAAACAGTTTTTAACAGATGGGACCCCACTTGGTGACAGGGTACACCAACCTGTCCCTTGCCCTCACACCCAGCCTTCCTGAAGGTGCCTTCCAGGTTTTCTCATCACCATGATGAGTTCTAGGTACATTAGCTGGTCTAGACAAAGGTAATTAAACTATAGGGTGGGCACCTGCTGACGCTTTATACCCCTCACCTGGGTTAAGGAACCGTGGCTACACGTAGTCACCCAAAGGCAGGTGACCCAAAGCCCCGGTCTATCTCCAGAATTCGAGCGCTTACCTTCGATGGTTCACACTTCTAATTAAGGGATTCCTCTAAGTGGAAGCTTCCTTGCCGTATGGGAAATAACGGGAAACAAACGCAAAAATGTTTACTCTTGAGAATCCTTTGATGCAATTTCCTTACCTTTGTTCAATGGGCAAAATCTCTTCAATTGTAATTCTTCTCGCCCCACCACCCTTTACACAGCTTATTAGCTGGAGTGACTATGTACATGATAAAAAGTGCAAGAAAGGGTTCTTTCTTACAGAACATCCGGGCGTGAGAGGGGCTGGAACCGGTATCTTTTGGCTTCTGCATGCCTGCACACCCTTACTGTCGTCTAAGAAACTTCCAGAGGTCTTGGATGGAGGAGGGGGCCACGCAGGGCAGCACAGCCTCTTCCACCCCAGGTCCCACAGGATGAGTCCCACAGAGCGATGACAACCACTGTCGCAGCGGCCCCAGCAGCCCTGGCGGCAGTGAGACTGTCCTCTCCTGCATGCACAGGAGAGAAGTAACTGGTTGCCTTAGGGCAACAGGGCCAAATTCCCTTATTTCATCAACCTGCCAAGACTTCTGGTGTGTCATGTGACAAGGGGTGAGCGATGCAGCCTCCAACCTAGCCGTGGCTCCCAGGGAGCTAAGCAGTCATGCATCAAAAACATGCTCATCTCCGCACAGATGTTGACAGAAGTTAAAATATTTATTTTCATCTTAAAAGTCTGGTCCCACAAAAAAAGGCCAACACTTTTCAGTCCAGTCTTGACCCTTCACAAAAGAAATTTCTCAGTAAGAGGTAAAGTAAGTCAGTGAAAGCAACTTCAGAGGCGTGCTTAGGTAACATTTCTGGTAAACCAGTAATGCAGACAACCCTGGACTTCCTGTTTGTGCTTTGCTCCTTCCGTCTGTCAGGCAGTCTCTGGAGGAGAAAGCAAAGTCAAAGGTTGTCTGCAGACAAGGCACTTCAGGAACCACCGTGGAGAAAACAGGTCCTCCAGGCACTGTGAGCCTGAGAACCCTTCAGCTGCCTGCAGACGGGAGGGTGGGCCCACGCCTCTTGGGGAGGAGTTTCCACTCCCTGCCCACACCTCCACCTGGCTTCCTGCCTCAGCCCAGCACTGCCCACCTGCCTCAAGATGCAGGCGCCGGGCCACTAGGATGAGATGAACATACTTCCTGCAGCTCAGGGCAGCTCCTGGGCTGACAGCGAGACTCGCTTGCAGAGGGCGCATGGGGCATACTGCGGGACAGCCCCCTCGCAGAGAGGAGTTAGTGCGGGTCAGCTCAGTAGCAAAGCAAATGTTAACATTTTTTAGAAGCTGGCGCCCCTCCTGCTTGTCTGTTCAAGCTGCAGCCTATAAACCCGCTAGAAATCAGAAAGGACCCTTCTTTGAAGATACTTTGACCGAAGTGGCTCCAGCCATTGGGAGTGTAGAAAGCCCCCCTTCCAGTCAGTGGCCCCATGACACCCGTCATCCCAGGAAGGGCTCGTCCGAATCCAGGCGGCACACTCCAGGAGTGGGGGCTTGTGTTTAATGCGGGTCATGGTGATGGCAGCGGCAGTCAGAGTCCCTCTGATGTCAAGAGGACAGAGAGGGCTGGAGATCCTGGAGCTTTTCTTCTGTGTTCTCGAGGCACATTCGAATCCCAGGAAACAGTGTGACGTGGTGCCAACTTGCTGCCCAACATACCCAGGCTGTCGAGAGTCAGGCAAGGAGAGAGAATCATGCTCCAAACAGGCTGGCCGGGAGGACTGCATCCTCCTTCTCGGGCCCAGACGAGGTGGCTCCTTTCCAGAAGTCATACAGGAAAAGGAGCGTGGAACTAGGTCAGAACTGGACCCAGCCTGTGCCGGGCTGAGACTGGCTGGACGTGGACCTGTAAAGGGAAGATGAGTGGTGGGAGAGTCAGGTGTTTGGAATACAGAGCAGATAAAAGGTGGCATCTCTCTGGGAAGAAAGAGCCCTCTGAAGTCACTCCCTGAACATTCTAGAGCAGGAGTCAGTAAAGTACAACCCAGGGGCCAAATCCAGTCCTTTGCCTGTTTTTGTATGTAGTTCACCGGTACACAGCCACGCCCCCCGAGCTGCATGTCCGCTGTGGCTGCTTCTGAGCTTCAAAAGCAGAACCGAGTAGTTGGAACAGAGACCACAAGGCCTGCAAAGTCTGTTCCTTCCTAGGAGTGCGTGCTGACTCCTGCCTACAGCTTGTCCACAGACTTAGTCTTTTCACACTGACCCTAAGTAGAAGCCTGAAATTTTATGGAGCTCGACAAGGGAAGGGGCTTCCTCAGAGAGCCCATGCGGACAGGCCAACGATGGAACCCAGGCTAAGTCTGAAGCCAGGAAAGGGGCTTGGGGGAGGTACTGGGAACAAGTGAAAGCAGTTGGTGAGTGGTATAAGGACCAGACAGACTCACGTAAGGGCCCCGGCAGCGGAGAGTGGCAGAAAACCATCAGAAAGGAAGGGGCCGCCAGAGCTGACACTTGGGCTCTGTCCGCTGGTTGGCCTGAAAATGGCCAAACAGAGCCCTGGCCCAAATGTCAGAAGGCAGGCGTGTGGGGCACTCGGGGTTCACGAGACGAGCCCTGGTCCCAGCCCCACCACAGAACGTGACCTCCTCACCCCATGGACTTGGTAAAGTCTCCCCAGATGTCAGCGGCGGCAGTGGTGGCAGGCTTGGGCTGCGGCCAGGACACAGTGGCACCTCCTGCTGAGGCCAAGTCCAACGGGCAGGCAGAGGAGAGAGGGAGACGAGTTAGAGACCACTTTCTGCGGGACACCCAGGATCCCAGGTGATGGAGGAGGATGGACACACACACGCAGACACACACACGGGTGGACACACACACGCACAGACACACACACAGACGGACACACACACGCACAGACACACACATGCACACACGAGCATGTGCTTTTGGCAACAAAAGCCTAATAGCTGCTGCATTTCCACAGTCTTCTCACGGGCCCTGGGGGCGCCTGGAAAATAAAAGCAGTGCCACGCTCATGGTGGAGAGGGAGGGGCTACCAGGGGAGGCCCACATCTCTATCACTCACACCTGAAGTCAACCTGGTTTTCAACCTCATGTTACAAATCTGTCTGCATCTTACTATCTCCTGCCCTGGCTTCTGGAATCGAGAACACCCACCCAAACAGCAAGCTTATCTTCATAAAATGCCCTCAGACCAGCATCTGGATCAACCAGCCAAGAAAATTATGTGCTAGAGAGGTGCCTTGTCCTGGCAGCCAAACTGGGAAACTTCCAGAAGCTGGCAGCTACGCACATCTCTTCACCAAGGTGGGAGGACAAGCGGGCTGCTGTAGCTGCTTCATGTTTCTCTGGCCCTCGCCCTGTCCTCCCACTGTCCCTTCTGAATGCCCTGTGCCCGCCACCCACGCGCCTGCCTCCCAGTTTGCTCTCTAATCTGCTCTGGCCTAGGAGGCAGATAAAACCAGAGCCTCAGGGTTTAAGTCTTCCAGTTTCGCAAGGATCTCTGTCAGGTCCCTGGGGGATGACAGGCTGGGACTAGCTGGGACTAGGTGACTTTACGCGGGTCGCATAGTGTTTCCTTCTCTGTAAAAGGGGGACAATCACAACAACTGCTTCAGAGGACAGCCTGAGGACTACAGGGCTACTAAACACAGGCTGCTTAGGACAGGCCCAGCACAGAGATGAGGAGACTGCTAACACCACAAGCGCGTGTCCAGGGAGCGTGGGCAACGTCTCAGGCACGCTTCCAGGAGCTCGACACAGACTAGCCTGTTGGACACGCGCTAGAAACCGAGGCTGCAGGTCTGGCACTGGCCACAGCTGACAGATGAGAACCCCGCGGCACAGGGAGGCAGGCGCTTTTCCCGACAGCACACAACTGTGAGTGAGAACTCGCGCTCAGCCGGTCTGGTTCTGGAGCAAGCAGTAAGTGCTCGGTAAGTGTCAGCGAGTCCCGATTCCCATCCCCCGACACCACCTTGTTGGGAGACAGGCGGCCCGCGTCTTGCGCAGGGGAACGTGAGCCCCTGAGAGCACGGACTTGGCGCTGGACCTGCAGTGTCCCCAGTGCCCAGGCCACTACCTGCACAGGGCAAGTGCTCCACGGCAGCTGTTCAAATTGCACCAGCACCTGAGAGGGGGCGCGAGGCAGAGCCTCAGACCAGTGAGCACCAACAATGCTCAGAGCAGAGGTTCCTGCCCCTGCACCCAAGCAATGCCCCGGCAGGTGGCCCTATGACCCCTCTGAGAAACCAGCCCGAAGAACGACGCCTGCTGCTGGGCAGGTTGGCTGCCTGGTCCTCCTGCCACTCTCCTGGGCTGGGTGCTCCCCAGAGTCGAGGCTTGAAGCCCAACGTCCAGGACACCCTAAAAGGGAAAGCAAGCAGGTTTCCCGACCGGACCTGCCCCAGGAGCCCTGTAGAGCAGTGTGGGGAAAGCGGGCTGTGTCCGGGGAAGGCCAGGGCAGCCAGCTGGATGGCAGGGGAGGGAAGTCAAGAGAATGGTGGCACCCCAGCAGGGACAGAGGCTGGCAGGAGGCACTATCTTCTAGAATCCCAGAGTCTCCAAAAGGCATTCCTTGTATTCTAGAACAAACACCAGCTGGGGGTGTTGCCCGTCAGCTGCCCAGCAAGCTGATGAGCTCAGTGAGGAGTCTGCTCCAACCTCTATCTCCAGCTCTATTTCCTACCACTCACCCTGGCATAGCTTATGCTGTACCCAGCTCCCTAAGTAGGGAGTTTAAAAGTCTGAGCCTTTCACTGAAGTCAGAACATGAAAGAAAATGACTGGATGGTTTCTCTCACTTATGGAATATAAATAACCAAAAACTAACAAACTGGTATAAATAACTCTCAGACTCTGTCAAAAACACAGCAGTTTCCACTGGGGCAGAGGAGTGATGTGACAGGGAGTTGGCACTGCCGCTCTGGTGGCGGGTGAGGCGTGTACTCATGTTGAGGTGCGAGGCTGGACTTCTAAGACTTAGTTATATAAACAAGAAGCAAATCAGTAAAACACAATTTTAAAAAGAAGTAAAAGGAAACGAAAAACATCTGAGGCCTATTCATGCTCTTCTCCTCGCCTGGAACGGCAAGCATCTCCTTCCTCTAAGGCCCAGTCCAATGCCACCTCTTCCATGAAGTCTCCCCAGAGCATGGTGGCCGGTCCCATATATTGGGTCTTCGTGACTGTCACCCTGTCCCACTAGACATGAGCTCCCTGTGAGCAGAGCCTACGTCTCCACTCCCTCACTGAGCGGCCTCCAAGATCCTGGCACCCGTGTGCTGATGACTTCACAGTAACAGTCACGGCCCCGTCTCGTCAGGGGAACACAGACACCCTTGAGAGCTTGGTAGCGCGAGTGAGGACAGGAACCTGCTATCTAGCGTGGGCAGGACCAGCTGTGTGGGTCCACCTTCCAGTCTGTCACGTCCAGATGGATGAGTGTGAGGGAAGGGGGAGGCCGAGAGGCTGCAGCTGCCAAGGGGGAGGGGCGAGCCACAGGCGCAGATGTAGCAGGTGCGGTTACTAAGCACTGACCTGAGCTGGGAGCACCTGCTGACTGGATGCAAGATGCCCCCGCAGACGACTGCTCCCCGGGGGGAGGGATCAGCGTGGAGGTCTTCCCCCCAGGGGGAGGGGGAAGCAGGCTCAGTCCTCCCATGCTGGCAGGTCGGGCCCGTGGAGTCCCAGCTGCTCCTTCCTTCTTCTTTATGTTCTAAGGGGAGGAGAGGCATGCACACCAGTCGGCCCACCGCTGGCGCAAGCTGCCGCCTGGGTCGCAGACGCTGTCACCGAGAGCCAGCGGAGAGCTGGGCAGCACTTGCATCACCGCGAGCTGCTCAACCGTGTTAAGCAGTGACATGTACACAATGAATTTTAAAACCCAGCACCTGACTTCATGACTCATCGGGGAGACGCAAATCGAAACAATGGCACGTTACCACTCACCCACCAGAATCGCTAAACTGCTTATCGGCACCGACAAGGACAAGGAGCAACTAGATTGGGGACTACCCTGAAACTGCTTTGAAAGATCAGTTAAAACTGAACATGCGAGCGGATGACCTTCGATCGCACTCCCACATACAGACCCACAGAAATTCAGATGTGTGCACTGAAGACAGGCCCTCGGCCACAACAGCAACGCTACCGTGACAGCCCCCACTGGCAGTGTCCACCCTCAGATAAACGGGGACGCTCTGGTCATGGCACACGCCCCCCAACAAGGATGCACAAGCGACGTGCAACGGTGCGGACGCTCTCACAGGGCCTGCGCCGGAGAGAGAGAGGGCCGCACGGAGGAGTCTCGGGGCCGACAGAGCGAGGAGTGGACGAAGTGGGCAGTTATGAGCAGGAATGGGAGGCGTCCAGAGCGCTGGCAATCTGCTTCTTGACTTACAGGGTAGTTTACACGGGTAAGTTTGGGATTTTTCGGTCCACTGAGGTATGCATTCATCGTTTGTGTACTTTTCTGCGTGCATATTATACTACAACAAAACATTAACCAAAAAAAAGGAAAGAAAAAGCTGAGCCAGGAACCAGCAGTTACAAAAGTGAAGACAACACGGTTCCCTGTGGTGAGGAGAACAGCAGCTTCATCAAACGCCAAGGCCACACCCTGAAGCTAAAAGTCCCCAAGACCTCAGCGTGAGTCCAGCTGGGCCGACCATTTCTAGCTCTGTGACCCACTTGTTAGGGCAAGTTCCCTGACCTTGCTAAGCCTCGATTTCCTTGCTGTCTGTAAAAGGAGGGTGTGTCATTCATATGAGAAAAGCCCTACAAACACTACCTGCACACAGCTGATGGTCTTAAAAGTTAGTTTCTTCCAAGCAAGAGAGAGAATCACATCCCAACCAGTCCACTGGACATGACTGCATTCTCTCTTAAGGGCCAGCTGGCCAACTTCAAGGCTAGTTGTCCTGAATCACCACGAGCATGAAGCAGAAGAGAGGAGAAAGAGATAGTGAGTAGTGAGCAAGAGTATTATTTCAGGGCTACAAAGATTCTTCAAACAACCAGTTGCTCCAGCGCTACCCCTGCAGCCGGGCGCAAGGCCAAGCCCTGGCACCCAAGCCAGTCTTCTCATCTCAGCAGGAGCTGGCTGGGGGCAGGTAGAGGGCCTTAGGATGAAGCCACAGGGAGCCAGACACAGCCATCAGCAGAAGCTGCTTGATGCCCTGGACCCGCTCCAGACCTCCCTGCCTAGAGCTATCCCAAGTCTTCCTGACGCAAGGCGCCAGGCCAAGGCGCAGCGTGGAGGAACAGGCTGGCCCCACCCTAACGGGCCGGAAGGCCAGCTCGGGGCAGGGGCTGATGCTGCGTCTCAGAGGGCTTTGCATGCACTATTCCCTTGGCTTGCGCCATCCTTCAAATTCCCGAGGTCTCTGTATGCCACGCTGTAATCACCTCAGCTGAATTC
This sequence comes from Galemys pyrenaicus, assembly GCA_019455555.1. Taxonomy (NCBI): domain Eukaryota; kingdom Metazoa; phylum Chordata; class Mammalia; order Eulipotyphla; family Talpidae; genus Galemys; species Galemys pyrenaicus. Next base: position 262,003 of record JAGFMF010012145.1, on the reverse strand, counting down.
TGAGCTCCCTGACAGCAGAGCCCTCATTCATGCCCCGCAAACTACTGGCACAGCACCACTGCCTGAGGAACGAACACCTGCTGAGTTGGCCGATGGGTCTGTGTTATGAGACACGCCTGGCCGGCTGGGGGCTGGCCCGGCACAGTGGCCACAAGCTTGCCTGGCTGCGGGTGACAGAGCCAAGTGAAGGTGGAACTCACCGCGATGTTGAGCTTGATGGTCTGGCCCTCCTTGAAGCCTAGGTCCAATTTGGGGCCTTGGTCTGGGTTCTGGGCTTGTTTTTCAAATTCACACTGCTGTTTCACCCACCTGGGAGAGCGGGAAGAAAAAGCTGAGGAAGGAGACCAGCTGCCCTGCATCTGCTTGCTCACTTACTCCTACCTACCCTGAGCCAGGTCGCGGCCTCCATTTAGGCGGGATGGTAAGACAGAATGCAGGCTTGGGAGTGAGGCCTGAATTCAAATCCTGACTGACATGGGAGCAAAATGGGGTGACAATCTAGGCGCCTTAAAGAATGGTGTGAACACTCAACGAGCTCACTTATGTAAAGGGACCTAACAGCAGCCTTCAGGGAACCTGAGAACCTGGCGCGCTCCCTCCCTGGCATCTGGCATGAGGACGAAAACACATCCCTAAGGGCCCACAGGACAGATGGCGGGACAAGAGATGCCCAGAAAGTAAGGAACATGAAGGTCCCCCACCCTCCACAGGACACCCAGCCGGCAGCCACCCAGCGCAGCCTGTCCCGCCCTGCCTTTACGAAAGGACCACCAGGGCGTCCAAACGGAGCCGAGAAGAGCTGCTTGCCCCAAAGGACAGCTCAGCGTCCCTGGGGCTCTGCCGGCAGACACAGCACACACACCAGGGAGTCTGCGCCCAGGAACCACCCTGCCAGGGCAAGGCGGGAGGAGCCACGAGGAGACATGAGCAGGTGGCTCCCGGCACCACTCACTTGAAATGGTCCTGCAAAGCAACGTTGAAGTCAAAGGCATCTCCTCGGTCCCCGAAGCCAATGCCAATGAACGCCCGTCGCCCTGGGGACAACACATCATCAGGCCACTCTCCGGAGACCGAGGAGCCCTTTCCCCGGGGAGACAGCGCCCGGACCTTGCGTACCATTTCCGTCCTCGATGCGGACAACGAAGTACCTGCTGGAATCTGTCACGCTCTCCACGGCTGTGCCGGGAAACTGATCCACTGGGGCCTGGGCAAAGAGCTCCCCTGAAAGCACAAGTTAGGGTGAGCCTGAGCCCTGTCCAGCCTGATGTTTCCATCATCCTACTGGGGCCCCGCTCCTGTGAGGCAGACAGGCATGCCTTACTCTGGGATTCAAGTCAAATCCATGCTGGCTGAAGGGAAAGACACAGGGAAAGAACCAAGGAAAGGTAAGTCAGAGCTGGCCTCAGGTCAGATCCCTCTCAAATTACTGTCAAACATTTCGAAATTGAGTTACATGGGAAATGCTCCAATTTCCGACTTCTCTTAAAACTGAAAAATAGTAATGATGCTGGGGGCTCCATTCCCATGAGGCTGGGCCCATTCACCCTGCCCGAGGCCTGAGGGCCCTGTTGCTGGTCAGCCCTGGCCCAGGAAATCGCACCTTCATATCTGCCACCTGAGGCGGCAGTAGCGGGGAGCTGGTCACCCTGGGAAAAGGTGAGAGATGTGTCTGCACCCACCGAAGACTCTGAAGCAGATGCCCTTAATTTAACCCCCAAGTCAGGGCCAAGGAGTGACAGGCTATAAAAGGAGCCCCTGGAGATGCACCCCCTGGCTCTCCGTGGTGTGGCGCCACACCCCATGGGGGCACATATGAGCGGCATCCTTTTTGTGTGTGCTGACCCCAGGGGTGCTTCAAGCATTAAACCAAGCATTTTCTACGGTCTCATCTGGTTCAGAGGTGAATACGCAACAAGGCTGAACTGAGTCAGGAGCAGCTGCCCCAGTTTGTAGCTTCTTGTTCATTTCTCCGGCCCCTCAGTTTGGCACCTGCTGATCGGGGCTCACCTGCACGCCTTTAGCCTAGAACCGCGGTTCTCAAGCAGGGCGACTGTCTCCCCTCCCCCGAGGGACATCTGGTGATGTCTAGAAACTCTGCTGGTTGTCATGACTGGGTGGCTACTGGCATCGAGGAGGTAGAGGCCAGGGGTGTTGCTGAATGTCCTGAACTTGACTCATCAACCCACAATGTTCATCTGGTCACAAACGTCACCAGTGCCGAGGCCAGGAAACCCTGGCCTAGGACGACTGGAAAGGAGAGACAAACACAGCCCAGAAGGCCTGCCCACGGCTAAAAGCGTCTGGGGTGAGTCCTGCAGATGAGGCTCAGCCTAGAGTGGCCGTTACACTAGGTGGGCACCTTAGCCAGTTGCAAAGGGCCCCAAAGAACAGGGGTTCTTATTCCCTGGGACACCCCAGCAAATCTCACAGCTGGAGTTCTCTGACCTAGCCCTGGCTACCGTCTCCAGCTCCTCCTCAGTCAATACTCACCCTGCAGCCCCAGGCTCCAGAACAAACCAGTTTTGTGAGACCTTGCAGTTCACAAGGCAAGCGGATCAACAGCAGTTCACTTTGCATTTCCAACCATCTTACGAAGTAGGAGCTAATGTATTTCCATTTCAAGAAAAGGAGGCACCAGAGGTCATGCGGCTTGCCCAGGGTGCCAGAGCTCAGACTCAAGTGCCCCCGAGAAGGGGCAGCCAATGCTGTCTACAAATCCTCACACTAGGAAAAAGTAAACAACTAGATGCCACAGCACCCGACAAAGCAGGTGCGCCGGGTCCCTGCTCTGGGGGCTGGACCGGGGCTGCTCCTGTTGCCCGCCACAGTTCATCCAGAGGCAGCACAGGATTCAGAGTTCCCCCAAGAAGATGTCTGCAACTGATCACAAGGCCTGGCTCGGCTTATCCTTCCACTACAGAAACTGCTGAGTAGGACCGCTTCTAGAGTTTTCCGTTATGGGCGTGGTCAGCTCTGGGGAGTCACCATTTAGTCGACAAACAATTCCTGGGCAAGCACCAGAGTCCAGCAGCAGCGGCTGTGCGTCTTCACCCAGCTTATCTGGGCCTCCTACTTGGGACCACCGGCGGGTCGCCTCTCCTTGGCCACCAACGTTAGTATCTTCTAAAGGATCCACAAAGGGAAGAGGCACTTGACAGGAATACTCCTCTTACACTGGGAACGACAGTCCCCGCATCTGCTGGGGGTGACGGAGGTGGTATTCAACTGGTCTCTGGTTTCTGGGATGGGATCCCGTGACTGGCCTGGCCAGGCCTTGCTTCCCACAGTGGGCCACACCCGGCCTCTCTGGCCTTACCTGATGTCCGGTCCTCCAGCTTGATGTAGGCCACCTGCCCTCTTGCAGTGATCCGCAGCCGACCACTCCATGACGGCTGGTCCAGCTGCCACTCCGCAGCCCTGAGGGCACAAAATCACTGAGGTCAGCCAGGAGCAGGCACGTGACCCACGCCAGGGGCAGGAAGGAAGGACATGCCAGCTGTCTATTCTACACCAAAGACTGGCAAACTTTTTCTGACCTGTCACAACTCTCTGCCACTGCAGGGCGAAAGCAGTCAGAGACAGTAGTGTGTTAGTGTCTTTGGTGTTTTCCACTGAGCATGGCTAAATTTCAGTAAAACTTTGTAGACAATGAAATGTGAATTCCATATAATCTTCACAGCATACATTTTTTAAAAAAACATTTATTTACATATATGAGTATGAGCTGGGGTGTAGGCCAGAGGTGTGGGGGAGTGAGAGGATTCACTAGAGACAGAGTGGGGAGCAGAACAGGCAGGCTGACTGAACTACGCTGCTGAGGAGAGCAGCAGGTGAGACAGGAGAGGTCTGCCACACCATGTGGGACAGCTCTCCCGCCAGGGATTGAACTCATGCTGCAGTGGCTGCCAACAGCTTCATAGCGCTGAGACTTAACCTCTTGCACCACCAGGAAGGCCCTGAATTAGTCTTTAAAATTTTCCCCATTAAAAAACATAAAAGCCATTCTTAGCTTGTGAGCTCTACAGAAGTGGCCTGTAACCCCAGTCCTAGACTACAGAGACTTCTCTGCAGTAGGACTTCCAGGTTTCTGGAGAGGAAGCAGCTGCTGGGCCTGTTCTGTATCTGAACACTGCTAGTGGTAGTCAGAGTGACTGTTTGGGCACTGGCACCATCCTGGAGCAAACAGTCAGAGGGAGCAACTGTAGTAGAAAGAGAAGAGAGCGTAGCATGTGTGAGAAAAGTGAATGGAGGGTTAAGAAATACATTTACAAAGGCAGCATGGGCAGAAAGAAACCCAGGAAACAGTGGACCTAGAGCAATGGCTTCACTGGGCTCTTTCAAAGCTAGACCTTGATGTTTGAGTCCTACGAGGCAGCTCAGTAAAACCCCAAAGAGCAAGAACGTTGGGTGTTTCCAGGAAGCCTCTCTTGGAAGTCCCTGAACAAATGCCAGCTCCCGAGAACTCTGAGAGCTACCACCACTGTGGATGCAGGTTGTTTTGAAGGCCACACAAACAGACTCCCAGCTTACAAGTCAGAAGGCTCAGTCTCAGTTCCTCTTACTGGCTCAACAGGCCTTAGATTCGGGCTAAGCAGAGCTCAGAAAACAAAGTGCAGGGGCCAGCAGTTTCTGTGATGCCAAACCAGCCAGCCCTGAAGCTGTAACTTCACTTTTAGGGACCAAAAGGGACCGAACCCATGCTACAGAAGCGTAGATGACCGCCCTTGGCTTGGTGGCCTAGCTCCAGTTTCACGACTAGAAAGCAACTACATTTTCGTTATCGTTAGTACTGTTGCTTTCTCACAATTTTAAAATATGTCGTAGGTGTAGCAGGTGTTCAATAAAAGACTTGTTCACTAGACCATCCACCATGAGCCCACCTTAACACAACTGGAAATGACAGATAAGCAGGCACTCCATCATTCTTGGGGTGCATGCCAAACCTGTAATTACAAATAACTAGGGCAAATACTGTCTTCAAGAGCTACCCCACCCGGCGCCCAGCACCCAGCACAGGACAGCCACGGGCCAGGTTGTCTGAATTAGGTGTATGTCTTTTTATTTTTTTATTTTTTTTTTTAAGATTTATTTATTTATGCATACAAGCGCTGGGGTACAGGCCAGAGGTGTGAGAGGATTCACCATAGACAGAGCAGGGAGCAGAACAGGCAGATCAACGGAAACACACTGCTGAGGGGAGCAGCGGGCCAGGCAGGAGAGGTCTTTTGCACCATGTGGGTCCCCTCCCTGGCTGGCAGCAGGGATTGAACTCGTGCTGCAGTAGCTGCGGTTTGCTTAAACCACTGAGCCACCAGGGAGGCCCTATATGTCTTTTTAACACTTGGTGTTTTCTTTCCATAGGCAGCGCCTCCACACGGTAATGATATACAAACAGTACAAAAAGGTCTTCCACTGCTCCCCTCCCTTAGGGCAGTCGCTTCTGTTGCCTTCCTAATACTCCCATATCCTTTTACAAGCATATGTGGGTTTATTCGTCTCAGGTGAACGTTTCACCAGACGCGACGATGGCGTCTCCCTACTGGCAAAGGCTGTGATAAAGGCTGAAGTTCATGCCAGCGCAGCTGGGCAAGCAAAGTGGGGTCTCACGGCTGCCGCCTTCAGCTTAGAGCTCCCCGGACGGATCCTTTGAGCCGGTTCTTAACTGCCTTCCCGCCCCTGCGGGGCTCCGCCAGTGACAAGGCCCTTCTCCTCACGGTTTTTCAAGAACCACTTCAAGTCAGGTCTGACACCGCCAGTCCCGACCACGGTCAGGAACCCACCCGGCAGCCCAGCGGGCCCCCAAGCACTAGACGTGGTTTTACCGCCTTTCCCGCCGCTGGGAGTCCCGTGCGCGCGGCTGAGCGACGGCCAAAATTCTGGGCCCCTCTTGCTCCGACCTCGAGCTGGGAGAAGCCGAAGCATGACCTGCCCACCGCCCCAAAACTCGCCGGGGTGGTCTTCAGCTCCCACAGCGGGTGTGTCGGGGCGGCGGGGAAGGGGTTAAGTTGGGGTTAGGCTGGCCCAGCGGCAGGCGGTCACCCACCTGTAGCCACGGTTGGTGGCGCGCGGCGGGATGCGGTAGACGTGGACTTCGGGCTTGACACACAGTACCGACTCGTACCCGCTCTCCTCCATCTCGACGCCCGGAGCCCGCCGGACTTCCGGCTTCGTCCCCCGCCGCGGGGCCGGAAACGACGCGACTCTATGACCCGCGGGTCAGGCTAGAGCGGCGGATGGCCGGCCTGTGCTCCTGGGCGCCCGCGCGCCCTCTGCTGGAAGGTGTGTCTCAAGACAAGCGGCTGAAGAGTCCTGTAGGGGGCGCTCTCGCCCGCAAGACGTCATGGGTCGCCCAGAAAACTTCAAAACAAACCCTACCTTTTGCTGCTCTAGTTGTGGGCCATCCCCTTGGCCTCTTACGCCTGGGGCCAGTTGGCTGAACTTCAAAACTGTAGTCAGCTAGCGCACAGCTCACCCTGAAGTCTCTCTCTCCGTCAGCCTTTGCCTCCTTTCCTGAATCCCTTCTCCTGACTCTGTCGCGCTGGACTGGAGCCTCAAATCCTGACCTCACCCACCAAGCCCAGGGGGCTCCCTCCACAGGCCTCTCTCATGGAGCCCACTCGGCCCGGGACCCCAGGTGGCTTAGGCTCAACAGAGAGTCGTATTCAAAGAAATGAAGCTTAGCAACGTAAGTTATTTTATTTTTAATAAAAGATTTATTTATGCATACAAGACCTGGGGTACAGGCCAGAGGTACGGGGCGGGGGGTGAGAGGATTCACCAGAGACAGCGTGGGGAGCAGACAGGCAGAGCGACTGAAATACACTGCTGAGGAGAGCCGCGGGCGAGGCAGGAGAGGTTGGCCGGGGATCGAGCTTGAGGCTGCGGTTTGCTTCATAGTGCGTTGCTTAACCCACTGCACCACCAGGGAGGCCCAACATAAGTAATTTTAAAAGAAATTTGTCTGAACTTGGGTCTCTCACAGAACGTTAGAGGGGTCGTTGTCCAATCATAATCATAGTTTGATTCTCAGAGTCCCTTCTCACTCCCTGTCATGCCCTGTAGGCCCCAGTGAGACTCAGCTGATCCGAAAACTGAGCTACCGAACACTCGCAGACATTTACTGCCCCCTTGTCCTGCCACTCTCCCTCGCCCTCTCCTGGTACTCACTCACTATGTATAAACTTCATATTATGGAATCTATCTGTCTCCCTAGGGATCGGGCCTAGGGGAAAGGGAAGGGCACCAGGCCCAGCTTAGGAATCTGCACAGACACTATATAACTAACGATCTGTTTTCTTTTTTTTTTTTTTTAAAGATTTATTCATTTATGCGTACAAGCACTGGGGTACAGGCCAGAGGTGTGGGGAGGGTGAGAGGATTCACCACAGAGAGCAGGGAGCAGAACAGGCAGATCAACGGAAGTACACTGCTGAGGGGAGCAGC
>JAGFMF010012145.1:239996-254548 GCA_019455555.1 Galemys pyrenaicus | reverse complement strand
AGAGGTCTGCTGCACCATGTGGGTCCCCTCCCTGGCCGGCAGCAGGGATCGAACTCGTGCTGCAGTGGCTGCGGTCTGCTTCATAGTGTGTTGCTTAACCCACTGCGCCACCGGGGAGGCCCACGATCTGTTTTCTTTAAGCTAAAACCTGATTTATTTTTTTTAAGACTTATTTATTTATGCCCACAAGAGCCGGGGTACAGGCCAGAATCACGGGAGGTGAGAGGAGTCACCAGAGACAGAGTGGGGAGCAGAACAGGCAGACAGACTGAAACACACTGCTGAGGGCAGCAGCGGGCGAGGCAGGAGAGGTCTGCTGTGCCATGTGGGTCCCCTCCCTGGCCGGGGATCCAACTCTTGCTGCTGTGCAGCGGATGCTTCACAGTGGGGTGCTCAACCCGCCATGCCACCAGGGATGCCCGCTAAAACTTGATTTAAAACTGAAATTCAGGGCCTCCCTGGTGGCGCAGTGGGTTAAGCAACGCACTATGAAGCAAAACGCAGCCACTGCAGCATGTGTTCAATTCCTACCCCCTGCCGGGGGGGTGACCCACATGGCGCAGCAGATCTCTCCTGCCTCGCCCGCTGCTGCCCTCAGCAGTGTGCTTCAGTCAGTCTGCTTGTTCTGCTCCTCACTCTGTCTCTAGTGGATCCTCTCACCCCCCACACCTCTGGCCTGTACCCCAGCTCTTGTATGCATAAATAACTAAATCTTATAAAAAATAAATAAAACTGAGATTCCTGCCCCAGTGATGCACAAATGAGTGGACATTGACGTCAGCAGATGTACCGGGGTCAAGATAACCGAGAACCTGATAACAGACTCTGGGGCTGAATGTGACAATACCAAGAGCATCAGCTGTGACGGGCTGTTCTGATAAACTGATTCAACAGGGGGCTGTTCCGATGGATGTTTGCCTGTGACTGTTTCTGTTTATTAAGAGGTCAACTCAATGAGATGGTAGAAGGTTCTCCTGTTCTCCCAGATCAGTGGCTGTGGGAGAACGGTTTCCTCAGGGTGCTGTGTCCGCCTTTCTCTCAGCTCAGCGGCCACATCTGAAAAATAAAAGTGCTTCTAGATTCAATTACTGTCTCTACCTATTGGCTCTTTGGCAGTAACAGGCAGCAGAACCCAGGCCCAGTCCCAGTAACGTAACCTCTTAATGTTGTTTACTGTGGCAAAGTATACATAACAAAATTTACCATCTAACCATTTTTGAGGGTCCAATTCAGTGAAGTAAGAACATTTGCAAGGCTGTATAACTCCAACCACTAGTTTCAGAACATTTCATCGTCCCAAACCAAAATTTAAAAGCTCATTTCCCCCCCCCCCACCACTTTCTGGCACCCTCTATTCTACTTCCTGTGAATTTTCCTAGTCGAGGTATCTCATATAAACAGAAGCATACGATATCTCCCTTTGAGCCTCGCTTCTTTCACTTCACCCGCGTTGTAGCATGGATCAACCGCATTTTGTTCATGTAGTCATCTGTTGATAGGCCTTTAGATTCTTTCCATCCCCTGTTACCCAGGAAGGACAAAGGGCTCTGGAAGGCGGACATCGTCTATATTTCTGTCCCATCCCCGGTTCTGTCTTCAGACACCATGCCCCCCTCCGTGTCAGACTCTCGGTTTGCAAACTCCAAACCGGGATGGAAAAGGGGGCAGGGACTGGATCCCCTCTGGGGCCTCTGCTCCTTCCAAACTTCAACTTGTGGAATATTGGGACCTGAGAATTCTGAAGTAGAGATCGGAGACAATGGGGGGCGTGTTTGAGGGGATTGGGGCGGGTTCCACCCTAGGGCAAGAAGGCTCAAGGGAAAGGGAGATGCTAGGGACCCCTAAGGGGACAGAGCAGGGAGAAGAGAGGAGCTCCAGGACAAGAGAAAGGGACTCGGCCACAGCGCTGACTTCTCCATGCCAAGTGAGAGCCCAGGTCCCTTGGGAAACTGGAGTTGCATCTGGGGGTGGCGGGCCGCCTGGGAGCGGAGGTCTTGCTTGTGAGGATGTGGTCTTGCCTGCAGGAAGGACACAGATGGAGGGTAAGCAAGGTTGGGAAGAAAGGAGGGGTCAGCTACAGTTCGGGGTGCCTTCTCTGTGCCCGTGGTAAACTGTGAGAGTCCCCAGGACAGCCACTGTTTCCCGGCCTTGACCCCTGCGCCAAGCGTGGGCCCTGTCTGCTCAGTGGTTGTTGATTGCATGAGTGACTGACTGAATAGCTTCAGCTTTTTCAGAGGCTAGATAAGAGGGGGGATAAGCCAGCCTGGGAATCAGACCAGGCTGGGTTTGCATCCATTTCTTCTGCAGACTAACCCATGATGGACAAGACGCTGGGCTACTCTGAAACCCAGTTTCCTTATCTTTGTTGCTTTTTTAGAAAAAAAATTATTATGTATAAAGAACTGGGATACAAGCCAGAGGTGGGAGGGGTGAGAGGAATCACCAGAGACAGAGCGGGGAGCAGGACAGGCAGATGGACTGAAACACACTGCTGAGGGGAGCAGCGGGCGAGGCAGGAGAGGTCTGCTGCGCCATGTGGGTCAGCTCCCTGGCCTGGGATCAAACTTGTGCTGCGGTGGCTGCAGATGATTCATAGTGAGGTGCTTAACCCCTTGCTCCACCAGAGGGGCCCTCCTTATCTTTCAAACAGGGCTGAATCCACTGGCCTCAGAGAGTGGTAATACTGTTTGCTAACTCGACCAGTAACTAGAAGTTTCCTCCATGAATGTTGGCTGGCCCCATCATCTCAAAGGGAAGAAGCACCATCACACATGGTCTCACTGGGGGGTGCGATTTACCTTTAGAAACTAGTTAACATGAAGTACCCATAGAATAGAATGCAACTGAGGTGGCCTCAGGGAATTCAGAAGCCAGAGTGAGGACTGAGGTGGTTGGCAGCCTGGAGAAGAAGAGGGGTAGGAGGAGGGTGTCAGAGAGACAGATATGTGGGAGGGGCCCAGAGGTTGCTGTTCTGTGGGTTCAGGTTGCAGGAATTTGCCCAGATAAGAACAGAGCATGGGGCCTCCCTGGTGGCACAAGGGGTTAAGCACCCCAGGATGAAGCATCTGCAGCCACTGCAGCATGAGTTGGATCCCTGCCCAGGGAGCTGACCCACATGGCACAGCAGATCTCTCCTGCCTTGCCTGCTGCTCCCCTCAGCAGTGTGTTTCAGTCAGTCTGCCTGTTCTGCTCCCCACTCTGTCTCTGGTGAATCCTCTCATCCCCAAGATTCTGGCCTGTACCCCAGTTCTTGTGTGCATAAATAAAAATATTTTTAAATTAAAAAATAAAAAGAGTATGGGTGCAGGGGTTTTGATGCCAAGGTGGGGCGAGAGGAGCAGGAGATACTCTGAGAAAGGCTTTAGAAAGGGATAGCCCTGGGCGGGGTTGGGGAGCTTTGGTGACATCTAAGGCCCACTGGCGGCCTCCAAGTCCCGTTCCTCAGCCCCATCGAATCTCTGGAGTTTCCACCTATTTCAGGGCCAGCCTGATCGCTTAGGCCCTCTCTAAAATGCGCATGTGTCTGTTAAAGATGCTGAGAAATCCCACAGGAGACTTCCACCGAACTCAGCATTTCCCAAAGTGTTTTGTGGGGTGCACCTCATGGGGCCCATATTGCAAAAAACGCCCCTTAGGACATGCTGCCATGGGTGAGAGTATGTGGGTCTGTGGCCCCTGTTCTGTGGCTGGACCAAGGCCGGGGTCCAACTCCTCTCTGTGACCAGACTGCTGGGGCACAGGCACTCCCTTGGCTTTCTTAGCTGCTCCTCAGACAGGTGAGAATTAGGAAAATCATGTGGCCAAGTCGCAGGTGACTTGCTTTCTGGTTTCGCCACCTGCCCCTCCTGCACCGGGCCTGCCCTGCCCTCTCCTGAGCCAGGCCCCTCACGTTACAGGCTCTGTGTGCTGCTGCCGTGACCATTAGGTAAGTGGCACAGTGGTGCTTTGATTGGATTTCTCCTGTGGGAGCACAGCAACTGATGCTCTTCATTTGGTACCCTCACTGGACCTGGCACAATGGACAACAGAAGCATCCAGATGTCCGCGGAGGGTAGGATCGAGACTCCAGAGGCCCAGCCGAGTCCTGACCTGAGGACTGCCACCGAGGAAACTGGTACTGACCCCACTATGTCAGGAGTCAGCCAGGTAGGATCTGCACCTCCTGTTCTGACTCCACACCCAGTGGCGCCTTTGCTTACTTGCCCAAGCTTTAATTTCCTCCCCAGTTGCTTTGAGTAAGACTCTTGCAGTCATAAGTGACACAAACGCAATTCAAACTGAATGGAGTAGGAAATGAGAACACATCAGCTTGGGTAACTGAAAGATCTGCAAGGGGACTTCAGGTATGGCTGGATCAAGGTGCCAAATGAGTATATTTTAGCTCTGCCCTCCTGCGCTAATCTAGGCAGTTTCTCCTTACAAAACGGCAAGGTCACTCCAGGCTCTTCACCCCCTGGTTTATCATCCCCACTAGGAAGAGAACCTCTTGCAACAATTGGAGCGAGTCTGTGGGCTCACTATTGTTGACCCACACTGTGATCACATGCTCATTCCTGAATCAGTCAGCATGGTATGGCAGAGTAGCCTAGATCTCCTGGTACAATAGCGCTAAAGGTGGTTTCTCTGTTGTCTCTGCCGAGCCTGATGTGCTGAATGGAAAAGGGAGGGTTTCCATAGAAGGTTTCCAAGAAGTCAGGCTTCCAACCCAGAATAGATGCTAGGTGAGTGAAACAAGAATTTCCTGCTTACTCTACCGGTGCCTTCTGTGGCCTCCTTATAACCTTTGTTCCCCTGACAATTACTCCAGGTTTCCATCCATGCCTACCCCCAGCCCCAGCCTCCATTCTCAGTTTCATCACACCTCTTAGCTTCTTCCCACAGATTTTTTTTTTTTTAAGCATGAAATGGTATGAACTGAAGAGCATAAAGAAGACTACCCTCACCCTCTAGTTTTCCCAGGGCCAAAAGATGTCACCATTAACAACAACAAAAAAGGCTTAAGTCCTGCCCCCTCCCATAGCCTGTTCCAGGTCATGACTTCACCTGGGGGCGGGGAGAGAGCCTGGTGGGAAGGGGGTTGCAAGGAGACTTGGGCAAACAGTCAGAGCTCCCTCTGACCACCCGTTCATTTTTTCCACAAGCAGAGTCACGTTCCCAGCCCAGCCACTTAACCAGCTTCGTGGCCTTGGGTACGTCCCTGCCAACCTGTCAGCCCAGAGTCCTATTGTTTCATGTGTCTTGGGGGGACCTACTGTGTTAAGTCCCTGAAGGCACCTGGCACCGCTCTGCCTGGTGGTGGGTGCCTGGAGCATGGCTTCGGTCAGAATCTGGACTGTAGCAATTATTACCAACCCACTGAGCCAGGTCATCTGGGTCACGGTAATTACTCTCCATCGATTGAACCAGATCATTTGGAGCTTGCTGACTCAGGTGAAGCTCGGCTCTGTCCCCGATCAGGGACTTGAGGTTACCCAGCTCTAGGCAACCACACCCCGAGTCCAGGCCTGTGCAGTACTGGAGATAGAGGAAGCCTCCCTCGACCTTGTGAGGTTGCCCAGTCCCCGGAGCTCTGTCAAGCGGTCCTTGTCTTTACCGCCTGGGCTCAGGGGCCTGTCCAGACTGCAATTCATGCTGCCTGATAATCTCCCCGCCGGGCTGGGCCCTGCACTCCTCTTCCTCACCTCTCCCCGACACCTTCTCCAGGAGGGACCAGGCCCTCCAGGAATAGCCAGGCCAAGTGGGCCAGTGCCTCCACACGGCCACAGGCACTGCTGTTCCAGGTGGGGTTTCCAGATGCAGCGGAGGGGGGCGATGGGGAGCAGCCCTCAGCCGACTCAGGAGAACCAGAGACAGAGCCGGGGCACGGAGATGGAGCGGAGCAGAGGTCTCTGGAGCTGAGGACCCAGGAGCAGAGGTGAGTGGGGGCTTCCGGGCTCTGGGGAGTGGGCACAGGAGAGAGAACCCCAGCATGGAAGGGGTCCTCCCACCCGTAGCCCCACACTTGCCCGTCCCAGAGAGGCTCACACTAGGTAGTTTCTGTGTTAACTTTTTGGCTGACCTCCCCACTGGGCCCCAGGTTTCGCATATGTGTCTTTCTTGTTCGAGGGACATTGGTGTCTCCTCTTCTATCTCTAATTTCTAATGTCTGCAGCTGTGCCTGGCACATAGTAGGTGCTCAATAAATATCTAATCATTAAACTAATAGAAGACTGGACAGAAGAGAGGCTGATAGAGGTGGAAACACAATTATGTGATATTATCATTTTATAAAAATATATGTATTTGAACTTGTCTGCAATGAGAATATATTTTTAAAAAAGGAAAATTGAGAGAATCAGAGAGAGGCAAAGGAAAAAACTTGAGAAATAGGAATACTAAAGACTAGTCAGCTTGTCATTTAAATTTGATTATAACCAAAATTATGAAACCCCTAAATAATCTCTTCCATGTGGTATGTTAGAGAACTCAATCACAGCCAAGTTTAAGTCTCCCCAAGACAGACACAGAAGGCAGAAATGAAAACCATCCCAACATACCATTTAACAACGTGACAGCTTGCTTAAACTGCCTGCATTCATTTCTAGAACTATGCCTTAAGGAAATAATTGGAGGTTCAGGCAAAGTTCTACACTCCAAGATTTTCACTGCTACATTATTTTAAACTCCAGAAAAGTAGAAATGCCAGTGTGTCTCAAATGCCCACAGTGCGGGAGTGGTTACATCAATTACAATTATCTGTAAAATATGGAATTTTGTGCTTTTGTTAAAAAGGGAGCATTTGTGAAGGATTTGGGGAATAGGAAAAATTTAGGCTATCATGTTATTTGAAAAAAAAAAGAGACTACAAAATTGCATACTCGATATAATTATAACTATGAGAAATAAGGCAATTTTTTGAAGATGGTAATTAAATAAATTCCTATTCAAAATATGAATGTATAGGGCCCTCCCTGGTGCGCAATGGGTTAAGCAGCACACTATGAAACAAACCACAGCCACTGCAGCAAGAGTTCAATTCCTGCAGCTGGCTGGGGAGGGGACCCACATGGCGCAGCAGACCTCTCCTGCCTCACCCACTGCTCCCCTCGGCAATGTGTTTCAGTGGATCTGCCTGTTCTGTTCCCCACTCTGTCTGGTGGATTCTCTCACCCCCCACACCTCTGACCTGTACACCAGTGCTTGTATGCATAAATAAATAAATCTTTAAAAACAGAACAAAACAAAATATGAATGTATAGCCATAGGAAAAAACCTGAAGATAGGCTTCAGATATTAAAGTGATTGCAGGCAGACATAGAGTCAAATGCTAAAATGTCTGTTTTGACTTTATAATCTGAGTCTGGAGTCCTTCAGCCTCCCTGAATCTCTGTCCTCTCTGATTTTTCTTGCTTTTCTAGAAAACAGTACATAATAAAAACTCGATACATAATTAAATCCTAGCTCCCTGCACATTGGCATCAAAGTGACTGTGATTTGGGGAATTCACATCAGTCCTTCATTCATTCACCTAGACATTAAGTAGGCACCTGTGGTGTACCTAGCCCTGTGCAAGTATCTTGGGAACCACAGAGTGGAAGAATATGAAACTGTGGCCAGGCCAGGAGCTGAGGTGGCCTTTCCCTGTTTTCCGCAGGAAGAAGCAGCCATCTTGGGCCCTTGAGAAGGAGCCCGGGGAGCAGCAAGCGGACCAGCACCAGGTCGAGCCAGCCGGTGAGCTGGGGGTGCTGTCTCCCCAGGTCCCTGCAGCACATGAAGGCCTGTGGCCGCGGGGCTCGGGAGACGCCGAGGACCTGCAGGGAAGAGAGCAGGACCCAGAGGTGGTGGAGGGCCAGGCCCCCAAGAGCTGCCAGGTAACGTCCATGGAGTCCTGGGCAGGAGGGGATGCAACGATGAACCCACAAGACGGGGGAGCCCCTTCTGGCTGCACCTCCCTTTCCCGCTCACTCAGTCCAGTCCTCTTTGTGTGTGGGGGTGTCATATGCCCAGTCCACGTGGGTCAGAGGCTATTCTGGATGTTCAGAGTTGTCCACGGTCAGTCTTTACAACTTGTTTCTGGAGTGGACCCAGTGTGGCTGGGAGACCGGAAACCGGGGAGGGGAGGATGGGGGCTTTGGCCGGGGGGGGGGGGTGTCTAGCAAGAACTTGGACTATGTTGTTCCTTACTACTGAGTTTTGCTAGGTCTGAATACTAGTCCTTTATCATATACGTAATTTGCAGCTTTTTTCCCCAGCTCATGAGTTGTATTTTCTAGTCTCTTAACAGTGACTTTCAAGTAATATATCAATTTTCTCTTTGTGCTTTGGCTTCTTGCAAATATTTAATTAACCCATGATCATATAGGATTTTCTCCTTTTTTTTTTTTCAAGAAGTTTTAGGTTTAACATTTAGGTTTACGGTCCAAATTGAGTTAAGTTTTGGGCCTCCCTAGTGGCCTAGGGTTTAAGTCTCAGCATTATCACCACTCCTGCCTGAGTTCGATCCCCGGCCAGGGAGGGGACCCACATGGCACAGCAGACCTCTCCTGCCTCGCCCGCTGCTCCCCTCAGCAGTGTGTTTCAGTTGTTCCGCCTGTTCTGCTCCCTACTCTGTCTCTGGGGAATCAGCTCACACCTCACTGCACACACACACCTCTGACCTACACATCAGTTCTTCTATGCAAAAACAAAACAAATTGAGCTAAGTTTTGTATATTGTGTGAGTGTTGGTTTGAGGTTCATTTTTTTTCCCACATACGGCTATCTAGTCATTCCAGCATTATTTGTTGAAAGCTGTCATTTCTTTGCAGAATTTGCACCTTTGTTGGAAGCTTTGTTGCAAATTATGTATTGAAAGTCAGTGGACCGCATAGGTGGGCGTCTACTTCGGGACTCCCTACTCTCTATGCCCCTCATCTAGTTACCTGTCCTATTTCTTTTTTTTTTTAAAGATTTATTTATTTATGCATACAAGCACTGGGGTACAGACCAGAGGTGTGGGGGGTGAGAGGATTCACCACAGACAGAGTGGGGAGCAGAACAGGCAGATCAACTGAAGTACACTGCTGAGGGGAGCAGCGGGCACAGCAGGAGAGGTCTGCTGCACCATGTGGGTCCCCTCCCTGGCCAGCAGCAGGGATCGAACTCATGCTGTAGTGGCTGAAGTTTGCTTCATAGTTTGTTGCTTAACCCACTGCGCCACCAGGGAGGCCCCTACCTGTCCTATTTCAACACTATATTACAATCATTATGCTTTTGACTTTTAAAAAAACTTATTTATTTATGCACACAAGAACTGGAATACAGGCCAGAAGTGCGGGGGGCGGTGGGGAGGTAAGAAGGTTCACCAGAGACAGAGTGGGGAACAGAACAGGCAGACTGACTGAAATACACTGCTGAGGGGAGCAGCGGGCAAGGCAGGAGAGGTCTGCTGCGCCATGTGGGTCAGCTCTCTGGTTGGGGACCGAACTCGTGCTGCAGTGGCTGCAGATGCTTCATAGTGCTGAGACTTAACCCCTGTACCACCAGGGAGGACCCGATTATAATAATGTTGTAATAAATCAACCAGTGTAAATACCTGTTTTTTAGGGAACACCATGAATATTCTTGCTCTTTGAGACGTTCCCTGGGAAGTCTCAGTTAAAGAGCATCAGCTCACATTCTCCAGGTTCCCACTGACCTCTACAGAGAGGCATGGACTGTGACTTCGAGCAGGCCATGCCCACTCTGGGCTTGATTTCCTCCTCCCTCCAAGTGGGGGAACCTGGGCTGCCTTCTGGGAGAGACTGAGCACGACGATACCTGCAGTTTGGGCATGGTGCTGAGAGACAGGTCCCAGTGTCCTTACCCTCAGCAGGGCCAAGAGTGCGAGCCCGCCCCGGGTCACCAGGCCACAGAGGAGGCAAACGTTGTGCAGCCAGCGGGGACTTGTTGCTCCTTGGGCAGCGGAGGGCGGCAGCCAGAAGACAGGCCCCGCAAGGAGGTGGGCACCCCGCACATCAAGCCACAGGAGGCCCTGCCGGAGCCTCGGCCGGAGGAGCTTGAGAACAGTCTCCAGGAAGCGATACCCCTAATGTCCAAGGCGACACTGGAGGAAGAGACAGCCAGCTCCCTCCTGCCATCCACACCGGGACCTCAGTCACCCCAAGAAAGGTAAATCGCCCTCTGGCTGCGCTCCCGCCCCACCAGCAGTGCTCTTCTACTGAATTAAGAATAGGGTGAATTCTAGTCCTGATTCGCCCGACCTCATGTAAGATCTTGGGCCAAAGTCATAGCCCCTGCGGCCTCAGTTTCCGCATCTGTGCGATAACTTTTTTTTTTAAGATTTTATTTATTTATGCATATAAGAGCTGGGGTACGAGCCAGAGTCCAGGGAGGTGAGAGGATTCACCAGAGACAGAGCTGGGAGCAGAACAGGCAGATGGACTGAAACACACCGCTGAGGGGCGCAGTGGGCGAGGCAGGAGAGGTCTGCTGCGCCATGTGGGTCCCTGGCCGGCAGCAGGGATCGAACTCGTGCTGCAGTGGCTGCGTTTTGCTTCATAGTGCGTTGCTTAACCCACAGCGCCACCAGGGAGGTCCCTGTGTGATAACTCTTAAAGCCAAAATTCCTACTTCTGTCAATCAATATATATATATTTTTTTTAAGATTTATTTTTATTTATGCATACAAGCGCTGGGGTACAGGCCAGAGGTGTAGGGGGGTGAGAGGATTCACCACAGAGAGCGGGGAGCAGAACAGGCAGATCAACGGAAGTACACTGCTGAGGGGAGCAGCGGGCACAGCAGCAGAGGTCTGCTGCACCATGTGGGTCCCCCCCTGGCCGGCAGCAGGGATCGAACTCATGCTGCAGTGGCTGCGGTTTGCTTCGTAGTGCGTTGCTTAACCCACTGCGCCACCAGGGGAGGCCCAATCAATATATTTTTAAAGATTTATTTATTCATGCACCCAAGAACCAGGGTACAGGCCAGAGGTACAGGGGTTGAGACGACTCACAGTGGGGAGCAGAACAGGCAGATCCACCGAAACACTGCTGAGGGGAGCAGCGGGGAGACAGGAGAGGTCTGCTGCACCAAGTGGGTCCGCTCCCTGGCTGGGGATCAAACTCGTGCTGCAGTGGCTGCAGATGCTTCATAGCGCTATGGCTTAACCCCTTGTGCCACCAGGGAGGCCCATGTCAATCAAGACAAGATGGGGATGGACAAGAATGAGGAACCCCCTTAAGATTAGAGGGACTGAAGGAAGCTGGGGGTGATGAGCCTGAGTCTGGAGGGCTGAGAGATGGCAAGTATAGAGGGCAAGCTTTGAGCTGAGCCACGCCCCCTCCGGGGGGATTCTCCCTTGTTTAGGGGCACAGCTGTGGAAACCCAGGCAGCACCGGGGTCTGTTCCTCCGCTAGTAAGTAGGGCCATAAATGGGGGTGGGGTGGGATGTGGGGGAGAATCAGGAGGAAGAAGGGACAGAGGCAGAACTGGGACACTATTTGGAGTCCAACAAGGAAGGCTTGAGTGTGTTCCTGAGTGTGAGTGTGCACGGGTGTGCTTGCATTGTGCTGTGTTTGCACCGTGGGTGGCAGTCAGGCTGCACGTACGTTCCATACGTTCACCCTGGGTGGTCGCTTTTCTGCACCAGCGTGGTTCTCTTCTGGCCACCTGTCCTCATCAACACCACCCAAAGCTTCCCTGGATACCCAGGAGGCTGCCCTTAGCCCCTCCCAGCCCCACCAGCTCTGCCACATCCTAGTGCTTGGACTTGACGAGGCAACCTGTGAAGACACGGTCATCACCCACCCCTCTCTTCCGCTGTATTTGCTGGCCAGGCCCCAGCCCTGTCTAAACCCAGCCACTCCCCACCAGCTCAGTGTGATTGGATGGAGACTTTCAAGCAGTGGCCGCTAGTGCCAGACGCTCCTGGGTAACCAACCTGTGGGCTGTGCCGCCTACTCTCTGCTCCAAGGTGTCAAGCCACAGCAGTCCCCTACACCCTTCCACTTGGCTTATGATCTGGCCGCAGGTGTCATTGAAAAGACGAGAAACGCCACCTCTCCCCACCCTCAACTTGACCATCCTCCTTGCCTTCACCTGGTTAGAATGGAAGCCATGTAGCTTCTGCCCCCATGAACTGCTGTCCCCCGACTGTATTCTTGCCCCCTCCTCCTCTCTCCGTCGTGACCATGCATCAGCCTGCAGGTGTGGGTTAGTGCCTACGATTAAAAACCAAACACCACCGCCGGGAAGCCCTGGGTCCAGTCACCGGCCTCATTTCCCACCTTGGGTTATGCCAAGTTTCCATGAGGGTCTTCGTGATCCGCTGTGCTCGTCAGTGTCCCCACGAACGCTCTCGCGGCTGGCTGTGGAGTGGTTCACATTGCAACTTCAATGTCACTTTCTCGGTGGGCCATCCCTAGCCACCCAGCCTCAGTGCCTGTCACTGTAACAGTCACTCTGTTTTGTTTATTTTCTCCACCAACCTGACCTCACGTGTCTGAGAGCTCATTCAGTATCTGAAACATCGGCCCCAAGAGGACAGCTGCTGTCGCTTCCTTCTGTTCTTTGTGGCTGAAGGAATGGCTGGCACTAGTGTGCCCTTGTGGGGTCAGCACACGGGTGGGTCACAGCGGCACCTCCCTGAGTGGTGACACATCAAATGACAATTGGAAATACGCCGCGGGGTGCATTTCTGCCCTCTTGCCCTGCCCCCCAGTGCACGGCAGGGCCAGGTCTTGCAGAGAGGAGAGGCGAGCACACTTCGATCCCATGGTGTATACTGAGTGCCTTTGGCCTGCCAGGCCCTGCCCGGGAAGCAGGAGATTGCACCTGGCTCCGGACAATTGTGGCTCCCCCAGCTGAGCAGCCGTGGGAAGGAGGAAATGCTGTGGGGGGTCAGGAAGGAGGCCCGGAGTCGCCAAGAGGCTGGAGGAGGAGAGCTGATATTAGACTGCACGGGGCAGATGGAACCTGGACAGAGCCAGGGAGCAGAAAGGGTGCCGAGGCAGCGGACTGGCGCAGCCAAGTACAGAGTTAGGCAGGGACCCGGAGTTCGGGGTGACCGTGAGCGACAGCGTGGAACTCGCGTGGGGGTGGAGTGGACTAGCTGTGCACAGCTGATGGGGTCTTGAGAAAATGAGCCTCTGGTACCCGGGAGAGGTGTCCGGACTTGTCACCCCAATGTCCTGCAAGCCTTTGCCTGTGCAAGACTTAAGATAACAGTGGACTGGGCGCGCCCCGGGATGGGGACTGGGCTCGCTGTGTCTGTCTGAGCGCGCGCTGCACGGCGGAAGGAGGCCGGGTCTGGTGGTGGTGGGAGCCACTGCGGGTTCAGCGTTAGTAGTCAGCGGCCCGAGGGAGCTGCAGTGTCAGGCCAGGAACACGCCCCGGACACGTGGCAAACGCAGAAGGGTCACAAGAAAGGCAGGAGCAGGAACCCAGATGTAGAGGGCTGAAATGCCCCAAGGGCATCACCCTTCACCTGCCGGCTGAAGAGAGGGACTGAGCAGATGGAGGCTGGAAACAGCTCCCTGCTGGGCTGCCCGGAGGAAGGGTTGGTTCGAGAATAAACGTACCCCCAGGAATGGGTCCTGAGTCCCAGGTGGTATCACCAGCCAAGCGGTGACAGGGATGCTGGGAAGGAGGCAACGTTTAGAAGTAGAGCAAGGGCGAGGTAGAGCCAGTGAGGGAGGCTGGGGGGCAGCCAGTGAGAGCGGGCGTCTGGAGAAGGAAGCATTCCAGAAGGGAAGGGTGGTCTTTTGTCTGCCCCTGCTCGGGTTGGATTCCAGCAGGGCTGAGGAGGAGCAGGTGGGAGCCTGGTGGAGGTGAGAGAAAGTGAAAACAAAGCAGCCAACTCTTTTTTTAAAGATTTATTTATTTATGCACACAAGAGCTGGGGTATAGGCCAGAGGTGTGTGTGGGGGGGGGGGGTGAGAGGATTCACCACAGACAGAGCGGAGAGCAGAACAGGCAGATCAACAGAAGTACACTGCTGAGGGGAGCAGCAGGCGAGGCAGGAGAGGTCTGCTGCGCCCTGTGGGTCAACTCCCTGGCCGGGGATCGAACTCGTGCTGCAGTGGCTGCGGATGCTTCACAGTGCTGTGACTTAACCTCTGTACCACCAGGGAGACCGCAGAAGCAGACAACTCTTCCAAGGAACTTGGTCTAAAGGGAGAGCAGAGAGATGGGGTGGTGCTTGGAGGGTTTTGTAGAGGTGGGCGAGGTGTTTCTGTTTGTTTTTTCAAAAGGAAGATGCTCTAGCTGGGGGGAGTAATAGGGCGGAGACCGTGGAGCCGAAGCTGGGAAGAGCGTGTATCGGGAGCTCTGCCTGCGACTGGGAGAAGGGGCTGGGCGTGGACGTTAGGTGGCTGTCTACCCCACGGTGGGCCACGGGCGCTCCTCCTGTCACAGGGCAGGGAGAGGGGCACCCAGAACCCCCAGGCCTGCCCTCTCTGAATGGGCTCTGCCATCCGCCGCATTAAGACAAACACACAAAACCTTTAATGGAAAGGAACTTTAATACAACTAGGGTACAATAAAGAAAGAACAAAGAACATAGTTACTAAGTGAAGCATCCAAAGTTACCCATC
>JAGFMF010012145.1:216432-239592 GCA_019455555.1 Galemys pyrenaicus | reverse complement strand
TTCTCTGCAGAAATCTTCTTATCCTCAGCTCCACCCACTTAGGGTGGAACCAGGATTTTGGGAACTTCCCCTTTTCCTGGGACCACCCTGTTACACTCTGGCCCTGGGCAGGGGCAGGTGCAGGAGCACTGGCTCGGCCGATGCGATGCACGAGTGGGGGTTTACGCCGGCCTGTCGCGCGCTGGTTGTTGGGTAGAGATGGACAGAAGAGGCAGGGGCTGCCCTCGTGGTGCCGGCCGCTGGGCAGCTGGCCAAGCCCACTGCAGGCCGTGCTGATTGCAGTGAAGGAAATAAACAGTGCTGGACACTGAGTAACTCAAGATCGCAGTTCAGAGACCTGGGGGGCGGCAGCGCCTGGGTCAGGTTAGGGGAGGGCATGCAGTGGGAGTCATGTGTGAGATTTGGGGGACATCTTCCAGGGCCCAGAGAGCAAAGGGCAGTGTGAGGAACCCCCAGAGAGTGGCTGACAGAGAGGAGCTCTGTGGAACACGCTAGCTGTGCAGAGACTTCCCAGATCCCCCCTGTGCCCAGGAGGTGAGGGACGCTGACGAGAGGAAGGAGCTGGACCAAGCGCAGAAATGGGGTCAGGAGCCCGCCCTGGCCGCAGGGAGCCTGGGCAGTCACCGGCGGGGCTTCATGAAGTGCTTGCTGGAGGTGGAGGAGGAGGAGGCCACGCACCGGAGGGCCCCCAAGACCCGAGCCCTGCCCAGCAGGAAGTCCCCCAGGACGCTGACCCCCGTGCCCAGCTCAGCCCCAGTGGGCAACTCAGCGCCAAGCCTGCCTCCGACCCTGCCTCAGAACCCTCCCTCGGCCCCTGCCGTGGCTCCGTCCTGGGTCCGGCCGTCGAACGCGGGGCCAGCTCCTGTGCCTGGGGGAGCCTCAGTCCCGGCCTCAATGCCTGTCCCGGTGCTGCCGGCCCCAGCCCCGGCCCTGGGCTGGAGGAGGACAGAACTCCTGCACCAGACCTGCGAGAGGACGCTGAGCTACGGCAAGGCACGGTAGGAGCCGCCCAGAGAGGGCGTCGGGTTAGAGCCCAGGCCGGCCGGCCCCCCAGCCCCTGGCCCACCGGCCGCCCCTCTCTCGCGCAGCGTCTCCTCACTTCCGGCTGCTTCCCAGCTCTGTGTCTCCTGCATTGGTCTTGCACATTCTCACCCCCTTTCTCTTTCTGCGCCCCACTGTGGGAGCCCCTGCCAGGGTCCATCCTGTGCCGGTTCTGTCTCCCCACCATCCCCCGGCTGGCAGCGCCCGCGGGGCAGAGGCGGGCTGCTGGACGTGGGTCCCCGCTCCGCAGGCCCCAGCTGGAGGAGCGCAGCCTGCTGCAGCTGTTTCAGAACTGGGAGGACAGGACCGAGGAGCACCTCACCCTGAAGCAAGAGGAAGGTGGGGCAGGGCTGGCGCGGGGCCCCGCAGCAGGGCCCACAGTCCTCCAGGGTTACACTCTGGGTGGGGTTCACACTGCAGCCCCGCAGCCCCGGTGCAGCCCTGTGTGGTGCACCCGAAGGGACTGTCCAGCAGGGGAATGGAGCAGAGTAAGAGGCTGCCCCGGGCTGGCTCCCCTCACTTTGAGTCCTGTCCGCCTCTGGTTCCGGAACCACCTCTCTGAGCGGAGCAGCAAACCCTGCAAGGCCTGCAGGTTTGGGAGGCCTTTCTGCCTCCCCCATGCCTGTCCACTCGAGGGTCGTCTGTGGCTAGAGCCCCCCGCCTGCAAGGACCACCCCTCACCATTTCACACACCCACTAGTCCCGGACGGGTCCTCTTTCCACTGCCTTCACCACTGTCAAAAATCTGGCAAGTTCTGAGCACCCATCTGGGCAGTGCTAAGCACTGACTCTAGCCCCTTGGGGCTGGGCCCCAGAACTCTACCTCCCCGAGGCAGGAGGAGGGGGAGAAGAGGGAGGAGGGGAAGGAAGAGGAGGGAAGGAGGAGGAGGGAAGGAGGAAGGGGAGAAAGAGGAGGAGGGGAAGAAGTGAAGAAGGAAGAAGAGAAGAGAGGAGGAAGAGGAGGGAGGAAGAGAGAAGAGGGGGAGGGGAGGAGGAGGGGAGTGGGAGGAGTGAAGAAGGAGGAAGAGAAGAGAGGAGGAAGGGGAGGAAGGAGGGGGGAAGAGAGGAGGGGGAAGAGAAGGAGGGAAGAAGAGCAGGGGGAGGAGGAGGGGGAGGAAGGGGAGCAATCTGCAGCTTCCTGTGGGCTCCAGAGATGCCTAATTAGCCACCCTCCTCCCCTCCCCTCCCCCCGAGGTGTTAACATTTTCTCAGGTCTGTGACCTACTTGGCCACAGTGACCCTCCCTGCCTCCCAGAACCCTGCTCTCTCTGACTCCATCCTTGAAGCTCACCCCTTTAACATCCAGATTCTCCAACCAGCTTTGGAGGGGCTTCTCCAAACCAGCTCTCACCGCCCGCCCGCCTGAGCAAAGTCATAGACAATAAGTGTCGCGGGAGTGGAGACGGTGCCCCCCGCAGTGCCAGCTGGCCTGGTCTCGTGGGGAAAGAGCTGGCCGCCCTGCTGCGTGGCTCCAGCCACCGTGCGTCTCGGGACAGTGGTCGTATCCCCCCTGTTAGTGTGCCCGCCCATGGTGGGTGTGGCCCCTGGTTCTCAGCCTAGCCCTCGGCTTCCCATCTCAGCTCCATGTTCAGAGACCAGAGCCCTCTGCGGGGGCTCACGGCTGCCACACCCGCCTTTCGGAGAAGTCCTGGCTGAGGACTTCTCTGTACCCGGCAACCGCACCACCGGCTCGGGCCGCCCTAATGAGGCCCACAAGCTGGTGGCTCCACATTTCCTGAGTTCGGGAGGTCAGAGGCCAAGCTCAAGGTGTCAGCAGGTCTCTGCCAAGGCCGCTCTCCCTGGCAGCCAGATCACCATGTCCCCGTGTGGCCCAGCCCCACACACGCTTGCCCCACCTCTGTGCGTCCACATCTCCTCCTACTAGGACACCAATCAGACTGGAGTAGGGGCCTTCTGGCCTCGTTAACTTAGCCACTGCTCTGCAGGCCTTGCCTCCGAGGACAGCCACATCCTAAGGTCCTGGGGGGCTAGGGCGTCCACGTGTGAATTTGCGGGAAACATAATTCAGCCCCATAACAGCCAGCCAGCCTATTAACTGGCACAGCTGGGCGTCTGCCTAGCTCAGTGCATTACCCGGGTTTTGCTGAGGGCTGAGAAAGCAGCTCCCCTCCACACATGATGGCCAAGACACAGCTTCTGCATCCACGGGAGCTGCTCTGGGACTGTCCAGCATCTTCCCTGGTCCTCTGCTCTGGTTTTTACAACTTGTCCGTCCAGATTAATGACCACAGAGCACCAAAGTCAAGAGCACAACTTAGAGCCAGGAAGACCTGTGTGGTCCTCAGACTTCTGAGCCTTGGTTTCCCCGTTCTCACAGAGGGGATGAGCGTCCGACTCTGACAAGGCTCTTGTAAAGAGTAAGGGAGAAGCTGCTAGAGGGAGCCTAGCACCGGCCCTGGCACACACATGCAGGGTGCCCTCCAGGGGGCGCCCTCCTGGTCAGCAAGGCTGGCCAACTGGCTTAGCCTTTGCCACACCAGCTGGGCCCTGAGCCTGGCCTCGTAGCAGAGAGCAGAAGAGTTCATGGGACCACAGTTTTGTTCTTCTGGTTTCCCTTTGCCTCTCTGCCTGGCCGTGCTGGTAGAGAGTGCTGGGAAAAGGGAGGTGGGGAGATGGGCTAAACAGTGGCAACAAGATGCCCCCTGACGTCGTCCTGTCGTCCACCCCAGCCTTCCGCAGCTACTTCGAGCTCTTCAACGGCCACGGCCATGTGGATGCCCAGAGCCTGGAGAAGATCCTGCTGCTTGTGGGCATCTCCCTGACCCGGGGCCAGGTGGAGGCCGCCCTGATCAGTGCTGATGTTGATGGTGAGTGGGGGGGCCTCATTCTGAGCCCCATGCAAGCCAGCTTCAAAAGGGACCTGCACAGTCACTATGGCACCTGACTTAAAGGGCCCTGGACTTGGTTGAATATTCTGCTGTCACAGTCTGGAGGTTTCTAATGTATTTTGAATGAGGGGCCCTGTTCTGTATTTTCATTTCCTATGGGGTCCTGCAAATTAAGTAGCTGATCCTAGGCCCCAAAATCAGTGCCCTGGGAGCACCCCCTGAGTGCCAGGCTGCCGGGACCCAGAGATAACCAAGACCCACGTGCTCCTGACCCCAAGATGTAGATGCAAGGTCCGAGTCCTTTGAGGCCCTTGTCCTGCTTCACTGGGTATTTCTCCCTGACGTGGTCACCCTTTGGCCAACTCATCCCACTGACAAGACAGTGAAGTCCACCAAGCCTCGGTTTCCCCAGCTTGCAGGCTGCCACAAAGATTCAATGAGATATTCCAGGCAAAGCGTGGATCACAGTGCCTGGTGCACAGAATGCACCCAGGAGACATTGGCTGCTGATGTTAATCATTTACTAAGCACTTATTAAATGCCTGTTGTCTGCCTATCCCTGTGCTGACTACCAAGATTAAAGAGACGTGTGAGGGCCCATGATACCTGCCCTCGAGGTACTCACATAGAGAGTGATAAAGAAGATGCAGAAGTGACAGAGGCATCAAAGGAAGCAGTGCTTAAACTGGCTTGGAGAAAGGGAGCAGGAAGGAAGGCTTCCTGGAGTAGGTGATACCCGAGTCAAATTGTGGAAGATTTTTTTTTTTAAATCACACTTTTATATATTTTTTAAAGATTTATTATTTATGCATACAAGCACTGGGGTACAAGCCAGACATGTGGGGGTGGTGAGAGGATTCACCAGAGACAGAGTGGGGAGCAGAAAAGGCAGACTGACTGAAACACACTGCTGAGGGGAACAGTGGGCGAGGCAGGAGAGGTCTGCGGCGCCATGTGGGTCCCCTCCCTGGCCGGCAGCAGGGATTGAACTTGTGCTGCAGTGACTGTGGTTTGCTTCATAGTGCGTTGCTCAACCCACTGCACCACCAGGGAGGCCCAAATTGTGGAAGATGAATGAGGAATTAGGAGGGAGAGAGGATGAAGGGTATTCCAGGTGGCAGAAATTACCAAGACAAAGGAACAGGGTGCAGGATGAGTGGACTCTTACTGGTCTGGTTGGCTAGACTCACAGCATGGGGAGCAGCAGGCTGTGGGGTCAGGACTCCTGCGCCCCAAAAATCCACTTCTTCCATCACTGTACACTAGAAACACCCCAGAAGGTGTTTCAAGGATTAGAAACTACTCATTCGTTTGTCACTGTCACGTAGTTGAGAGAACTGCTGGCCTTCCACCCTGAGGACAAAACACAGAGCCAAACAGATGCAGTCCCTGCCTCCCATAATTTGATTAAATTCCAGGTCTTATGAGAATGAGAAGCACAAGGGTTTTGTGTGCTTGTTGGAGGGGCGTCTGACCTGGGTGTCTGATCGCTCCAAGAGAGGGCTGGGCAAAGTGAGCAGGATTATAGGAAAAGAGAGCAACAGGTGCAAAAGTTCTGAGCAGGCAGAAGGTGCTGGGGAGCTTGGAAACAGGCAGGTCACAGGCAGGTGCTGCCGGGCCTCGGCGTCCAGGAGAGAGTCTGGGCGCACAGTGTTAACAGTAGCTGCTGACGCTTGCCAGCGTGGGTTAGATCCATGGCCTTGTTCTAAGCACTTTCCCACATTTTACCTCCAGGGGGAACCCTCACCCTGACGGTGAGAATACTGAGGCTCGGTGGGGTTAGGAGACTGCCGAGGTCATAGGGATAGGAAGTGGGGGACCTGAGATAGGATCTGGGTTGTTACCCCAGGACCCATGTTCTGGAAACGTCTAACCCAAGAGAGCTTCATTTCCATTCCTTCTGCGTCTTGCCACACTCTGCATTGACTAGATGTCGCTTTTCTAGTCAGACCCAATTAAGTGCTGCCAGGTCTGCCTGCGTCCCCATGCTTGGACCTGTTCTGGAAGGCCCCTGCCCACCTGTTGCCCACCTGTTATTCCTCTGCATCCTCAGGAGATGGTCGTGTGAGCTTCAAAGACTTCTTGGCCGTGATGACAGACACCAAGCGCTTCTTCTGTTCCGTGGGTGAGCAGAGTTGAGCCCAGGGAAGTCACAGCTGGGGCCGGGGGCAGGGGCCAGGGGCAGCGGTGGGCTTCCAGGGTTGCCAAGAGGTAATGGCAGCCCCCCTCCCATGTCCCCAGAACAGAATGCCCTGATGGACATGGCTCCCTCGAACCCCCACACTCTGCTCTTTGAGATCCTGTCCCTGCTGGTGGAGATGCTGGCCTTCCCCGAGGCAGCCTTAGAGGAGATCACCAAGTGAGTGCGGCCGTGTGAGGGCTGTGGGTCGAGAAATGGCACCCGAGGACTCTTGGTCCTTAGCAAGCTTAGTTGCAAGTGAAAGAAATCCAGGTGAAACCGGGTTTAGCCGAAGGGGAAGGATTGGCTCTTGCGACCCAGGGCCCCCGGAATGCCTGGACTGGGACCAGGTGACGTCATGAAGGCTTCATCTCTCCTGCTCCTGCTGGCCTCAAGCTCAGCTGGACTCTTCCCAGCGGGGAGCATGGCGGTCCCACTCTCACACCTCCTAGTTGAGCTGCCTTGGGGGCAAAAGGAATTCTTTCTCACAGTGCCGGCAGCTCATAGAAGGAACTTGATACGGAGCCCCGCTGGACCCAAAAGCACCAGTCAGAAACCTCCCATAATTCCAGGGTGAGCCAGATAGCTGAGCGCTCATCGCAGGAAGAGATGGCTATTTTCAAACAGCAGGAACACTCAGGCCAGAAGAGAAGGCAGAAGGCAGTGGCCAGGTCCTCTATGCATCACACTGAGGCTTGTCTTTGTTGCTGGGGAAGGTGAATTCATCCTTTCCTACCTTAGACAGGTGAGGTCCGGGGTTGGGAGGAGTGGCTGCAGATGACTTCAACAACCATTTAGCAGCCTCAAAGACAAGGGATCTTTTCTCCTCCCAGCAGCTATAGATTGCTCTCTCTGTAACTCTGAATCACCTAAGTGTGTCATTTTAAACTGAATAAAGCAAGTTCCCAGGTATCCATGTGCCCAGTTTAATGATAGATTATTTCCAGTAACCTTAAAGCCGGGGCCTCCCTGGTGGCACAAGGGGTTAAGCACCGCACTACAAAGCTCTTGGTACCCACTGCAGCACTAGTTTCATCCCCAGCCAGGGAGGGGACCCACATGGCACAGCAGCCTCTTCTGCCTCTCCTGCTGCTCCCCTCAGCAGTGTATTTCAGTCCATCTACCTGTTTTGCCCCCCACTCTGTCTCTGGAGAATCCTCTTACCTCCCACGCCTCTGGCCTGTACCCAGCTCTTTTTTTTTTTTTTTTTTAAGATTTATTTATTTATGCACACAAGAACAGGGGTACAGGCCAGAGGTGCGGAGGTGAGAGGATTCACCAGAGACAGAGTGGGGAGCAGAGAAGGCAGATTGAAGTACACTGCTGAGGGGAGTAGTGGGCGAGGCAGGAGAGGTCTGCTGCGCCATATGGGTCACTCCCCTGGCCGATGGCAGGGATCGAGCTCGTGCTGCAGTGTCTGTGGTTTGCTCCATAGTCCTTTGCTTAAAGACTAAGGCTGGGGAGGCCCTGTACCCCAGCCTTTGGGTGCATAAATAAATCTTTTAAAAAAAGTTGGGGTGTGAGGACTGGGGTCCACGCGCCCTGTGTGTAGTCTCCCGCACCGTCCTTTCTGCAGTCCGCACTCAGCGAGCGCTGGTGTCTTTTCTCCACCGAGCACTCGTTGAGGCTGAATGAAGGATACTGCGGTCTGCTGGGAGTAATGATGTGCCAAGAAAACAAGTTGACTGTGGGTTACGATGGGGGTGAAACAGGTTTTCAGGGGCCTGTAGTGGTAACCCAGGTAGCCTACAGAGGACTTCGTGGAGGGATGGCCCTGAAGCTGAAATCTGCAAGATGAGCACCAGTGAACTGCCTTGGTGCTTGACAAGCACTTGCACATTAAGTAAAAGTGTCAGCGATAGAGGCAGGTGGCAGTGACCAAGCCCTCTCCGTGGACCAGATGCTGCTGAGGGTTGGTGGGTCTTGTCACTAATCTTCGTTCTTGACCCTGTAACACATGAACGGCGTAGTCCGTTTTATTCAGGGGCAACCTGAAGCTCAGAGGAGTCCAGGGACTTGTGTGTCAGTAACCATCTCCTCCCGTCTTACAGTGGCGTAGCCGAGGCCCAGAGCTGGGTTGCTGGCTGTGTCCCTGTTCAGAGCTTGTCAGACAGAACAGGGCTCAGGAAGGGTGAGGGAGGTGGCGGCTGAACACAGCAGGCTGAGCTGAGCGGGCACTGCTCCCGCAGCTATTACCAGAAGAAGCTGAAGGAAGGCACCTGTAAGGCCCGAGAGATGGAATCAGCCATAGGCCAACTGCGGTCCCGGAAGAAGCATCCCTACACCCCCCAGCAGGCAGACAACTTGGAAGTCCCAGAACGGAGGGTCCTCAGGATCTTGAGTCGGCTGAAGCAGCAGAACTATGGTGAGGGTCCTGAGCGCGGTGGGGGCCTGCTCTCAGCCCACCTGGCCTTTCCCAAGCCCCACACAGCCAGCCCCAGGGGCTGGTCACTACCCCACCTGCAGTCTACGGCCAAAGGCCTTCTGCGCACACCTTCCCCACCTGCCTGTGCCGAGTCTGGACTAAGAGCGACTAGCAATCCTAGCTCATCACTTACCGAGAACCCACTGGGGTCACTGGCTGTGCCGCTTCCTTTGCAGACAGCTAGAGCTGAATCCCCATGATCACATATATACCCCACTTTACAGATGAGAACCGGAAACAGGAAGTTTAGGCAACTTGCCCAAGGCCCCACAGCTACTTGCCTGCTGGGTCCACCGCAAAGCCTGTGCTCTCCTCGCACAGCAAGGCTGCCTCCCCATACTCGTGCCGTTTATTAGGAGCCTGTGTGCTAAGCGATGGGTTAGGAGCTTCCCAGCGTCTCTAGCACCCACCACTTTGCCAAAAGCCATAACAAAGATAAACCTGCTTTTGAAGACATCAGTCCTTACTCGGCGCTCGACATTCAGCGAGCGCTTTGCAGAGTAGCCCTTTAGCCCCACCACTAGCTCAGTGAGGTGTGTCCGGCAATCCTCTCCGGCTGGGACTCAGAGAGGTGGAGACTGGCCACACCCCACCAGCTGAAGCAACAGGACTATGTCGCAAAGCTGGCATTTCTCCTGGGTCCGCCTGCCTCCCGAGGCTGCTGCGGCGCCTCCCCACTCCTGCCTCCTCTTCTCTCGACAGCTGCCAACCTGCAGAGCCCCTATGCCCAGGTGCCCTGCATCCCGCTCTGTCCACGGCTGGAGAAGAAGACGGTCCGCCGGAAGCAGGGCAACCACTACGTGCTGGATCAGTTCACCCCCACCTGCCTGGGGACTGACATCCGGAGCCTCTTCTTTCAGTCAGGATCTCAAGGAAGCAGGTGGGTGCATCCCTCTTCTCATGAGGTCCCTGGTGCAACCCCGGGGGAATCCATCCTTCCAAGAAACGGTGCCTGGGATGTTGCCCCAGGGAGAAATGGAAAACGATGAAGGGGTAACTCACCTTCGAGGGCCTGTGTGCCAGGTACACTGAGACAAGAGTGCTCGTGCCTCCTTGTACCCACACCCCAGAGGCGCCTAATGTCTTTCTCTTAGGCTGGCATAGTTGCCTTCCCAGACAGGGGATTTAAATCTCACTGCCATGTGCAAGTCTGACTCCGTGATAGGAATAGCGGGAAAGTTAGCAGCAGTGCCCCTTCCAGGCACCTCGGGATAAAAGAGCACTGACTGGAATCAGGTGCCCTCATTTCCCAGGGCTTCCCTTCCCGTGGGCCAGGGAGCACCGCTCACTTCTTCCCCCTTCCCTCCACCCCTCTCCCCAGGGAACACAGCTCTGACAGCCGCAAGTGGCTCAGCTCTGTGCTGGCCCGAACACACTGAGCCTGCAGACCCCGGCTCTGGGCAGCTGCCCGGCCCGCAGGCGGATGGGTCATCGGGCAGGGCCGCTGCTGGATTTTGCTTTTGTGGCCTGGTAAGCCAATAAACACCAAGAACCTCGGCCTCTGCCTGGTGCCAGGGAAGGCCACCAGCTTCCCTGCCCCCCAGCGCCCTGAGTGTTAGGGCCCCAGCCTTCCTGAGGCTGGGGAGCTCCTTAAGCAAGATTCACCTCAAAACTTTGCCCAACATGGGGGGCTTTTAGCAGAGGTGACCCTGGTACAAAGTTTTAACCTATCTGTGCACGCAAAGCATGGATCTAGGACTCCCTGGATGAGTGTCTCTCTGGAGTAGGAGCCCCTTGAGGGCACTTTGCTCCCCACTTGCTCAAGGGGGAAGGTCTGGGTGAAAGACTCTGGTCTGAGGGGGCGGGTATGGTGGAAGGTCTCGGCCATGCTCTCACCATAAAGCCCCAGGACCCAGGATACTCTTCTCTTGGCGCTCAAGGGCGTGGGTCCTTGTCCCCCCAACACACACACCACCCCGGCCTACTTCTCTAGCAGAGCGTGAGCCCCTCCCGGGACTGAGCAGAGGCAACCCCCCGGCGGTCAGACGAGCAGCCACAAGCGGTCAGGTCAGGGACTGAAATAAGGACAAGGCTCTGACAAGTTTAAAACATGTATTTAAAATACAATTTATAAAATGCTTAATCTGCCGACTCAGGAGCCCGCGGTGCGGGGTGGGGTGGGCAGCTGCAGAGCAGACTGCAGGGGTGCGGCCCTCCCTCCCATGCCCTCTGTTCAGACACCCAAGGGGCCCGTGTGCACCCACAGGATCACACAGCCGGAAAACAGGACCCCAGAGGCTTCCAGAATCTCTGCTCACCAGGGAGGCTGGGGCAGCCCTGCCGGCCCATCCCTGAGCAGAGCGTCCCCAGATGGGGCAGAGCAGGGTATGGCTGGGCTGGACAGGGCGCAGCGGGGCAGTGGACTCTGGAAAGGGCTGATGGTAGCAGATAGGGTGTTGCCTCCTGCCTGCAGGTGGGGAGCACCCTGTTGAGTGGGCTGAGAAGGGTTGGTCACCAGGTCCGGACCCCAGCTCCTTTGGTTATAGGCTGACATCAGAGTAGTGGCTCATGGGAAGCGGTTAGCTGGAAGGTCTGAGGCCTGGCTCTTGGGGTCAGGAAGGAGCCGGGGGAAGGGGACAGTACCGTGAAGGCAGATAAAGGGGCAGCAGCCTTAGGTTTCTGCCCTCCATCCCCCTGGGGGTTTCCAAGCCAAAGCCTGCAGCTTTTAAAAAAAGAAAAAAAAAAAAAGCGCACTTAAGGAAAGTTACAGACAACTACTGAAAAACACACACACAAACAAAACCCACACACACACACACAAAATGCAAACCGTTCTCCCGTCTCCCCTCCCGCCTCCCCCAACACAATACAGTTTCCTGTTTTCATTTCTTTTATTTTGCCTGCCGCCTCTCGTTGGGGAGGCACGGGTGTGACCGCTGGTGGGTGATGACAGGCACACGGCGGGCAGAGCCCCTTCTTTGGCCACAGGGCGGCGGAAACACCAACCCTGCTACACCCTCACCCCAGACACCCATCAGCCAGCCTTCCCTTTGGCTCCCGCTAGAGGGGGCAAGAACAGGTGGTCCCAATGGCTGAGCTATCAGCACTTCTGGCCTTCCCACCTGGCCTACCTCACGCCCTTCCCAACTGAAAGGAGTCTCGCTTCGGGCCAGAAACCACTGTTCTGTGAGGGACTGAGCTATGCACTTAGAATGCGGAGACTTGGTCAGGGCAGGGAACTGAGTGACAGCAGCCAACCTCTTCCCTTGCCCCCTCCTGGCGGTCACTCCCCCTAGGACAACGTGTGGGGACGCCACACCCTGTGGGCTCCTAACGACTGAAGCTCCACTCCAGCTCTGCTCGCAGTTTCCTGGCTTCGCACAGTCAAAGGCTGCGCGGCGGACTAGTCGCTGGCTCAGCTGGCAACTGCCCTTCCTCCTACAAGGAAGATATACTGGGACATGGCTTGTTGGGCCTGGCCTGCCTTCCCGCAGGGCAAGGCCGAGAGCCAGGCAAACCAAAGGCGAGGGAGCCTGTAAAACCTAGCTTGCCCCTGGGCCACTGGGAGCTGCTACAGTTACAAAACGTCACAGCGACCACTCCAAATCCACCTGCGGAGTGAGGAGGCTGGCTGGCTGAGGATAAGGCGCAGTGCAACGGATGAGTCCAGAGAGTCTGGGAGGCCCCAGATTGTACACAGAGCTGCTCTGTGCGGCTGCCCTTGCAGCCTCTTCACCTCCAGGAGGCAAAGCAAACTCCAGGCTCCACGGACAGAGGGCAAACGGCCTTCATTCCAGGGCCCCGCTCTGGAAAAGGGGGTGAAGGGCAGCCTAGGCCTGTGGGGAAACCAGTCTGTCGCCACTAATCTTTGCAATGCACAAGCTTTTCTTCTCCCAAGTGTATTCAGAATGGTCTGCTCCCCGGGGGTGATTTCACAAAGGAAATGTACCAGGAATAATGACCAAGCTGCTGCCATCCAGAGATGGCGCTCCACACCCCCCTGAGAGCCCAAGCCCTGCTGGAGGGGGAGGTCTGGCCACCTTCTGACCACATCGGGCAGAAGGCTCAGCCTCCTGGACCAGACTCCTGTGGTGCTCCTTGTGCTGCCAGCAAAACACTGAACACGCCCCACGTCCCTGACTCGTAAGCCCAGGAGTGCGGTCTCACTCCCTGCCCTCTTCTGCAAGTAGCAAGCCTGGCTGGTCGGAACTACCCTGAGGGGTATGGAAGGGAAGGGAAGTCTGTTCACTTTCCCTAGCTCCCAAAATACTAGAGGTGGGGTTGGCACCCTCCCCAGGCTCTCTGAGCCCATAGAGCTAGCCCAGACTCCAGGTAGAGCCGAGGTGTCCTGGGACTTAGCTGGGAGGAGGGAGGTATAGGCATGGGGTGCTCATCTGTCCTGGGGGCTGCAAAGCCCTGCCCCTTGTTTGGGCGGCAGTGGGAACACAGAAGCTAAGCTCACCAAAATCCTATGGGTTAATGTTTCTAGTGAGCTTCCTAGAAACATTTTTAAGTAGGCTATCAAACTACCCTTTCTCAATTAAAAATTCATTAAACTGCTACCCCACCCATGCACTTTCTCTTGCAAATCAGGTATTTGTATAAACAAACAAAAATAGGAAGAAAAAAAAGAAAGGATATTTTCAAATGGAACTTGCTTCTAAGTGATGAAGACATGCACTTGGGGGTGGGTGGGTGGGAGTTCTCATTTGTGTTTTGAAATCCCAAATTAATGAGCATGATAAACTGTTATTGCTGGCACTGGCTTTACCCCAAGTGGCCAAGTGGCACTGCCTGACTCTACTCTGAGTCCTAGGTGGGTCCCCCCAACCCTCCCCTAACCCCCACCCTTTCCCTTTCCATTGACTTGGGACAGCCCTTGTAGACGTGCCAATCACAGTAGGAAGGGGGGAGGGGGGAGGTCACAGTGCATGGGGTTCAAGGTCACAGTGGGCGGAGCAAAGGGGATCACAGTGCAAGTAAGTCAGGTCGTTCCCTCTGCTCAAGTCCAGCTGTCAGCCACGGCAGTGCGACCCGTGGCGGACGACCCAGGAGGCGTGACGGTGGCGGCGGCGGCGGCATCCTTTCTCGTCCGCGTTTATCTGCGCTGTTTGAAGCCTTGCGACCCGTCAGGACCCAGAGGCTGTCTGATCACATTATTGGGCTGCCTGCTGTCTTCGGGTTGGGAGATCCTGGTTGGCCTGAGGGAAGATCAGAGGGAGGCCTGAGAGAGAACACAGGCAAGCGTTCCAAATCGTAAAACCAGCCACCACTGCACCCCAGGGCAGAAGCCAGGGCAGCCACCAACCAGCTGTGTCCCCTGACCTGCTGCCACCTTGGCGGGGGCCACTGTGGGCAGGTGGTCTATGTTCACCCTCAGCACCTACAGCTTTCCTCCTCCCAGAGGGCTCGCTGTCATCCCTCGGAGGCAGGGGCGTGTCCAGACCCACCCCACCCCGAGGCAGGAATCACGCATGCTCCGTGCTCCCTCCACAGCCGTGGGCAGACTCCCCAGCATTGGCCCAAGGTGAAGACCCCGAAGTGAGCTCCGCAGAATGGCAGGGGACTTGCCTTTGCTTCTCTCCCCCTCATGTGGTTCGTGTTGACTTATATTACAATGGAAAACCAAAAGAAAAAGAACTTTCCCCACTCTGCCAAGCAAAGACTTAGAGGTGAGATGATGGATGCTCATCAAAATAAAAGGGGAAAAAACCCCTGGAACTCAGCAAAGAAGAGAGAATGGCTACCAGAGGGACCAAGGGAGGGGAGGCAGGCAGGAGTATGGGGTGGCTTGGCGGAGGGAAAACAAACAAACAAACAAACAAAATCACAGGAAAAAATGTACAGAGGAACAAAAAGAAAGAAAATACAGATTAGCTCTGCATGAAGCCCCGGAACATCAAGGCCAAGGAGAACCCTCAGAGTCAGAAAGAGGCTTTCGAACAGTTGTTACCAGAGACGACAAACTTACAGAACGCAGCGCCTAGGACTTCAGAGGAAAAAAATACCAGAAACAACAACAAAGATAATAAACACAGACAACGGCTATCGTGAGACCCAGAAGGTAACATCTAGGCACGTAACTGGCACTTGTCCTTGTGCCAGGCGAGGGTCTGAGAACCGGCTGCTCATTAACCGCTGAGGCAAGTGCTACCGCAGGCCCGTTTTCCGGTTAGGCCCTGAAGGCGCAGGAGTTAAGCAGACGCGGTGGGCTCAGACTGCAGCAGACTTGGACTCAAAGCCTACACCTTTAACCCTTTATTTAGGGGGCTCCCTGCTGGTGTAGGGGCCAAGCCTCAGAGCTATCACAGTTACTACCACTGTGGCCTGAGTTCGATCCCCGGCCAGGGAGGGGACCCACATGGTGCGGCAGACCTCTCCAGTCTTGCCTGCTGCTCCCCTCAGCAGTGGGTTTCGGTCCATGTGCCTGTTCTGCTCCCCGCTCTGTCTCTGGTGAATCCTCTCACCCCCAGCACCTCTGGCCTGCACCCCAGTTCTTCTATGCATAAGTAAGTAAATCTAAACCTTTACTGAAAAGATAAAATACTGCCCCCTGGTGCCTGCAGAGACACCCAAACCACAACCTCCTCTGAGCCTTCAGAGCCACTGGGAAATGCAGCAGACCGGAGCAGGTGCTGGCCAGGGCCGGCTGCACTCACCTGTCGAGGATGGGTTTCTCCTGCTCCTCCTCAGGGCTGGCGCTGCCCAGGATCCGCTTCCGGGCTTCTGCGTACTCTGCCTCCCGCTGTGCAAGGGACTTGACAGGAAGGGCTGGCCTGCTGGTGGAGTTGGGGCTGCTGACCACACCGTTGCTGGTAGGCCTCTTGAGGATGCGGATCTGCGGAGGGGGCCCCGTGGGAAGGCTATCGTCCTGAATCACAATGGGCACTTTGGGAGGAGATTTGGATTTCCTGCTGGCAAAGAGCAAACACGGCTTTACAAGTCCTGCCCGTGACCAGACGTCCCATCCGTGCCCACATCCACCTCTCATCACCCTTCTCCCCTGCTAACTCTAGTTGTTATTCTCTGGTCTGTGACCAGACATAAGACACTCACTCCTCAAGAAGTTTTTCTAAAAAGAGCACCCTTACCACAAGCTTACACAATCCACGGGTCTGGTCCTCAGACCCAACAGCCCCAGCAAAGTGGGCTGGAACACCACCTCATTCTGAGCCTTCTATCCGCGTTGCTTGGCAGTCACATCAACCACTGTTTGGCCCCAGTAGCAAAACGTTTCATGTCCAGAATCCAGTGACTTC
Source organism: Galemys pyrenaicus (assembly GCA_019455555.1). Taxonomy (NCBI): domain Eukaryota; kingdom Metazoa; phylum Chordata; class Mammalia; order Eulipotyphla; family Talpidae; genus Galemys; species Galemys pyrenaicus. The sequence continues at coordinate 223,899 of JAGFMF010012145.1, read as the reverse complement.
AGTGAAAACCCAACTTCCCTATCTATACAGACCAGAGTTCAACAGGCTGACCCCTGAAGTGCTCCTCCCAGTCACGGCCTTCCACCACACGTGCTCAAACCAGTTGATGCTACCAGGAGCCTGCTCCACCATCACTGCCTGGCATCAAGACAGGATTTACCGAACTGCCTCAGTCTTGTGGGAGTGACCCGTGCCTCCCAGAGATAAGCAACACCAGACAACAGGATCACCCCTTCAAAAGCGCTTCCAAGCACACATAATCCCGTCACCAGGGCTCTCCAGTGTGCTGGACACGGCGGGGCTCGTGCGAAGGACGGTCCTAGAAACAGTGCTTGGCAACGTTCAGAGAAGCAGCACTGTCCAAGGCTAGTGGGTTTGCACATCCGGTGATGCGTCCACAGGAGAGGAGAACAAAGAGCTACAGGAGAACAGGGGTGTAGACAGGAATGACCACCCCTCGACAGCCATAAAGACCCACCCCACAGCAGGCAACCGGCCTGTCTTCAGAACCAAACAGGCCCGCAGCGGCCTGTTTTCACAGCCCGGTTGCTGGGAGGGGCAGGGCCAAGAGGAACTTGGCCGTAGTCAGGGTGGATTGGAACCAGCCCTGGGCAGGACAAGAATGGCATGGCAAGGGGACTGGAACCAGGTTTGTGTAGTTGCTGAGACGAGCAGAAAGACAAGGAGCCAGCAATCTGATCAAGATCAGGGAGCCAGAAACGATAGCGGCCAGGCAGGGCACCCCAGAACTCTCTGGGGAAGGACTGTGCAGCCCATGAAGTTGCGAGAGGTCACCTCCCCCTACCATCTGCCTGTCCCCAAGGGGAGCCCACATGTTACCTAAGCCCACAGATGGCTAAAGTCCACTTTCACCTCGGTACTGTGGAAACCCACGTCCCTCCACTGTTTGGTGGGAAACAAAGCTATCCTTAAAAGTCTTTCAAGAATTTCCTAGAATCTTCCAGGATACCCCCAAAATACCCAAGCCACCAAGTCACAGAGGGCCTAGAAAACTCATCTGTCCAACCTGCTGTGCCACAAAAAGAAAACAAGCTGATGTCCTAAGAGGGAGACAACCTGTCCCACACCTCAGGCAATCGGGGCAGCACCAGGCCTAGAGTCCAAATCTCCTGACATGGCACTGCCCCCCTTCCCATCGGACACCTCGCACAGGCTGCCCACACTAAGGCAAGAAGCAGTCTCGGTCTCGCTCCCCAAGTCTCAAGTCACCAAGTGCTGGTCTCCGCCCGGGAGGGACGGCTCACTGCCCCGGGCCTGACCTGCTCACTGGGATGGCCAGCTGGCACTACCACTGACTGCCCAGCTCTCGAACGGCGGAGAGCATGAGACCTCAGACCAGACAGCAGCCTTACCTCTCCTTTTGTGTGATCTTCAGTTTTTTTTCCAACCGTCTGTCTATTTCCTAGAGGAAAAAAATGTATATAAAAAGTGGAAAAAAATCTCTCTCAAATAAAAACGTCTTAATTTTCAGAGCTAAGGGCAGCGTTCGCTCTCTGGCCAGGGACGTGACTGTGTCCTTCAAGGGAACGGCTGTGGACCTCCCTTACTGTAGCTGGGGCTTGGGGACCTGACTGCCTTGTGGGTTCCTCTCCCTCCATTACCATGGCTGCAGGGGCAGTTCGAAACCTCATCATCACCACCTCCAACTAGCCTCTGGAACTCCAAATTTCCTCTGCAGAACCACTCAAATCAAGGTCCTAACTGTAAGTCTGATGGTGTCCCTTCACGTGCAAGCCCCCAGCATGCCTTGCCCATTCCTTCCTTTACTTCTGGCCTCTCTGCTTTACGCAGCAGACCCCCGCACGCAAGCTGTTCTACTCGCCAGGCAATCCCCCTCTCGCAAGCTCCCATTTAACTGACAAAGCCCAGCTCGGATGTCCACCTCTCCTTCGTGGTGTTCCTTGACCCCTCATACAGTCATTGCCTGCTCCTCAGAGATAAGTTCTCCCTTTCACATTCCTTCATGATCGCTTCTTTTAGAGGCTACTTTTTATTGGTATGACCTGAACTCTCTGACAAGCACCCAGCAAAAGGCTTAGAACAGAGCAGAAGTATTAACAGCTAAGGAGCCCGCAGGCCCTCAGCACCAGGACGCCATGACACCTGCACACGCTCACGTGCCAGGTGTCCATACACCCACTGGGGGAAGGCGGCGCACAGAGCAAAGGCTAAACATGGCTCTCCCGCTGCTGTCCCTCAGAAAACATCCCACTCACTCAGGTGGTCTTAGCAAGGGCAAAATCAGCTAGCTGCTGGAGTGGGAAATAAGCTGTATGCAAAACTGTTTATTTCCTGAAGAGAAGGTCAGTTGAGAATAGTGGTTCTCAGCTAGGGAGGACCTTGACCCCCAAGGGGACACTAGGCAAGGTCTGGAAACTGTTCTGGGTGTCATTACCAAAATGGGTGGTGTCGGAGATTCTGCTAAAACCCTGCACTGCCAAGAACAGCCCTCTGCAACTAAACTACCTAGGCCCAAATGTCCGCAGTCTCGAGGCTGAGAAGCCCTGACGTATGATAAGAGCCACTGCAGAGACCTACTTCACAGCCCAGGGTGCGGGCAGCTTTCACAGATGTCCTGAAGAAGACCGTGCCTGTCTGGCTGATAGCTACGGCACAAGCCAGGCAACTACACCGCTCAAATCTTCTAAAGTGCCTGCTCACTTGTTTGCTCTATGCCTACTAAAAGAATCTTTCTTTCTGATAAATAAAACACTACCATTCTGAAGGGATCTTTTTGCCTTAAAAACCTACAGTTCAGGGCCTCCCTGGTGGCACAGTGGGTTAAGCAATGCACGAAGAAAACCGCAGCCACTGCAGCACAAGTTTGATCCCTGCTGCCGGCCAGGGAGGGAACCCACATGGCGCAGCAGACCTCTCCTGCCTCGCCCGCTGTTCCCCTCAGCAGTGTATTTCAGTCAGTCTGTCTGTTCTGCTCCCCACTCTGTCTCTGGTGGACCCTCTCACCTCCCGTGACTCTGGCCTGTACCCCAGTTCTTGTATGCATAAATCAATCTGTCTATCTGTCTATCAAAAACCCTATGGTTCAGTATTAATAAAGTCTTGCCGTTCTCCTATCTGATGTTTCCTAGGGCATGTGCTTCTGTCTTTTCCTGCTCACCTTTCCTAGCCTGATTTTTGTCTTCTGCGAACACTATGAAGCTAGATAAAGACATGACACTAGATTTAAATCCAGTCTGACACTTACTCTGATTGATGCTGAGATGTGTTTAAAGTTTTTGTTCTTATGAAAGACCCAAAATATAGTTAGGTGAGCACAACAGGCTGTATTATGAAGGCACCACTGACTCTGGAGGGGCTAGGAAGTTACGAGAACAAAAGCCTCTCGTTCCTGGTCGGAACACGAAGGGTGGTGCCCGATGACTGTTAAACAATCAAAGGGTGCAGCGGATGACCGGATGTTAGCGTGTTTCCTGAGGACAGGCATTCAAGAGGAGCTATGCCTGTAGCATAATCTGTGTCAGAACTATAATTCTAAATTGCGTTGGTTAATAACAGTGTTAACTGTCTGGATTAATACTTGTCTTGCATCAGTCTAACATCCATTACCTCTTATGGCCTTTCACAAATAACATGGTTTTAAACTTCTACACGGTGTCGATTTTGCTCCAATATGAGAATCAGGCTAAAAAAAGGCCAAGTGGGGCTTAGATGCCTTCAAACAGACTTAGAACCAAATGTCTCCAGAGGCCAGGCCTGTCCCAGACTCCCCCTCCCCATGCCAGAGCTCTCGGGGTGGGGAGGGTGGGGTCAGGAGCACACCCACCGCCTGCAGGGCCACAGCTGCTATTTATGGAGAAGCTGAGTTCAAGGTTTTAATGCAAAAGCGCTAAACCTTTAACTTTTATTACAGGAGCACTTGCTTTCACATCACCATGAGCCTTGAAACAAAGCCAAACAGGCCTAGTACAGGAGCTGATTTACTTTTTAAAACTGTGGTAAAATACACATTATGTGGCTGAATTTGAGGGGGTTTCATCCATACTTCCTCTCGGGAGCACAAACTGCTTCCTTCTCTCTTAGGGTCTTAGGGAACACAGGAATCTGCTCAATGCCAGCAGCGGAGTCTGGGTAGAGAAAAGGCCTTCAAGAGGGCCACGGGCTGCGTCTGAGAATGTGCCTCTGTCCCCAAGCTAGAACATGACCAGCATACTTGGCATTAATATAAAACTACTGGCTTTAAAAATAATGCCTTACGTCAACATAACGCTTTATGGCTGTCCACACACTCCCAAACACTCATTTTCTGCTCACCCAAACCTGTCTGATAGACAAAATAGCTCTTTTCCCCTCTTATCAGATGAGGATAATGTGACTCAGGTTGGCGAGGGGACTAGGCCAAGGTCACAAAGAAGTAACTCACAGACATAGAGGTAGAACTAAGGCCTTCTGAGGTCATACCCCACGTGGCTGCGTACCACCTGTGCAGCTCCCTGAAAAGGCTCGTAAAGGCATGAGATGCTGATCCTCTCTTTGTCTCCCCGGATTCCACACTGCTTCCAGAAACTCCAGTAACACTCCCATCAAACCCCACTGTTTCAGGCAGGATAACTTATCAGAGGAGAAATTCTTCCATCAGATTAGAGCATGGGCTAGAAACCCAACAGTTTAGGTGGCAAGTTGATCCTGGGCACCTTCCAATGGCCAGCTGGACACCAGCAAGCGGGAGAGGGCGGGCCCGCCAGCAGCTGGAGAGAACACTGCAGCTCACGCTGGAGCCTGTCCACGCACCGTGAGTCAGTCTATTCTCTCCTTGGACAGGGCCATACAATCAATCTGCTCTCAGACTCATGTTCTGACGAGCTGGATCAAGTCAAAACTTTCCAATAGGGCGTGCTACTAGGAGAACGCACACTTCCTCCAGAGATGCAACAGCCCAGTGGAATTAAACAGGTCTCAGGGTGCTGTTGGCAGAAGCATCTCATGTGGCCCTAAACAAGGAACCATATCACCAATGGCACCTTCTTTTTACAAGGATGCACAAGCCCTGGTCCAAAGCCGAGGCCCAACCTCCATGGTGAGTAAAAGCAGCCTATGAGTGTGTTGCGCTCTGCCTCTGCTCTGAGTGAGGAAGGGCAGGAGCAAGCATCAGCACATAAACTCAGCAGAGACAAGACACTAAAGCGTGTGCTTTCCTATGGGACATCTGGAAAGGTTATTTTTTGCCAAGTGGTACTGAAAAGACTTCAGAAAAACACACTCTATGCTCTCATAAGTGGGGTGGCCTCCTCTATTTGAGTCAACATCTTAACCAAGAGACCTGTAGTTACCAAGCACAGGCACCCCTTGCCCTGCGATGCTACACCTCCATAAAAACAAGGCACACAGGCCCTGGTCTGGGAGAATAAGCTAATCCAGGAGCGTGGAGGCAGATGTCATGAGCAGCACAGTGGGGAGAAGGCGGCTCTGGACAGGGCTGGTCCTTTATGGTATGTGGAGAGGCTGCAACCACAAGGTGAATGACCTCAGATGTTAACACCTGCAAATTCAACTCACAGAGGAGGAAGCACCGCTTCAATGACTGCTGATGCCCTTACCTTGAGAGCGTTACGCCTGCGTGAACCTGCAGCAGACAGCTGGGGACGGACGCACACAGGCGAAGCGGAAGAAAGGGGACACCACAAACAGCGCGATGGGCTACATGGGCACAATCTTCCAAAGAACAGAGACAAAGAGGACAGGCATGTACCTGCAAGGGGAGGCAGGTGACAATGACAGGTTCACCCCTGTAACTAAGAGGCAGATGAGAAAGGAAAAAAGGAGAGCAGAGGAAGGAAGGCGGAGGAGAGGAGAAAGTAAGTAGGCAATTCAGGGCCTTGGCGCAAAGCACAGCAAGTAAAGCATCGTGATAGCTGTGCTGTCCTGGATCTGAACAGACTACGGGTGACCTAGGGATGGTGAAGCCCTGCGGACCGACTCAGACTATCCACACAGAGAGTGAATAGCCCAGACCCCCGTCTGTTACACTACCAGGGCAGGAGGAGGGTGTCTCGCCCATGCCGGTGTCTACTGCCTGCTGGCTGCTTCCCAAAGCAGCAAACCGTCCCACTCCACCACTGCGCCCCACTCTCATAACCAGAACCTCTGATCACCAACAGAACTCATAAGATTCCAAATATCAGGTATTAAAAGGAGGTCAGAGAGGCACCCTTGGTTCCAGGTTCTGAGCCTGGAAATACCCTCCTTTTACAAGCAATAGGCACTAGTTAGTGGATTGCTCAGAAAACTTGCCTTAGTCAAAGTTTCCATCTTTAAAGATGACATTTTCTGGGCCTCCCTGGTGGCGCAGTGGGTTGAGCAACGCACTATGAAGCAAACAGCAGCCACTGCAGCATGAGTTCGGTCCCTGCTGCCGGCCGGGGCGGGACCCACATGGCGCAGCAGACCTCTCCTGCTGTGCCCACTGCTCCCCTCAGCAGTGTACTTCCGTTGATCTGCCTGCTCTGCTCCCTGCTCTCTGTGGTGAATCCTCTCACCCCCCACACCTCTGGCCTGTACCCCAGCTCTTGTATGCATAAATAAAAAAAAAAAAAAATCTAAAAAAAAAAAGATGACATTTTCTGATTTTCTTCTCAAATTCAAGGAGTAACAACTGACTTTGGGCTCCCGGTGAACCACTGCGTGGCTCATCTTGTGCAGCTACCCCAAGTGGCGGAGTGGACAGTAAGGAGAGACTGGCAGAAGCGGCAGGAACCCTGCAGGCGCCAGCGTCTCCTCAGAACTGGCGCCTGACAGGCCCTGATGAACAGCAGGTAACCATTTTAGAAAAAAGCAAAGAGAGAGAGATGTTGCAAAGGCGCGGACGGCAGGACAACCTTTCAACACGCTCCGACCCGCTGAGCCATCGCAGCAGCCGGCGTCACCCGTGCTGGGCCTGTATCTTTTAGTCTCGGGCAGGGCACTGGCACCCATTCCCCTGACCACAAGGCTGCCTGTGTCAGGGTCTTCTGCGACAGCAGTCTCCCAAGTACGTTTCTCATGCCAGACGGAATGCTGACTCTTCCCATACGGGTCCCCATTTCACTCAGGAGTAAAGCAGAGTTCATAGGCGGCAGCAGCAAAACCTGGAAACTGCCACACAGAAAGGTTTCTTCTGTGTGTTTGGATGCATCATGGGCCATTTCAGGTTCAGAAGTACACTAGCCAGAGACTTCTCCAAACAACAGTCACATCAGCTTGTTTAGCTCTCTGTTAAACAACCCCTGCCTTCTTCCTCTGCCTCAGTGGTTTGGCAGGGACTATTCCCCCACAGCAGGGTTCTCTGTCTCCAATGCACCTGCCCATCCCACCTCCTCTGGCTAACCACGGAGGAAGTACCCAAAGCCCTATTGTTACAGGGCAACCCTAATATAAAATGGGTTTGCCTGACTGGGTCCTCACCCGCGCGCTCGAACTGCACTTATAATGCCCCAACTGCAGGCACACACA
>JAGFMF010012145.1:196458-216385 GCA_019455555.1 Galemys pyrenaicus | reverse complement strand
TAGTGAATAACACAGGGGGAAGAGAGGGATACAGATCTGTAAATATCCTACCAGTTCCTTGGAGCTGGAACTCAACGATGCGCTGAGAGCTGACTCCCAAGAAAGAGAGAGCCCCCAAGGCCCACGTGTCTGCTTTTATATTCAGCCTGGCTGCTCAACTCCACCCCCTCAGGTCCCAGTGATCCCTCTTCAGTAATGACCTTATGGGATTTGTAGTCTTTGGATCTTGTAGGTCTGGAATGGGGGTTGAAGTCCATAACCTATTTGTATAATCCATTCAAAAAAATCTTTCCCCCTAACACTATCTCCCTAGGTGTGATTCGACAGTGATGCTTCAGGATGGGTTAAAATTAACGCAATTCCTCAGCAAACATGATAGGATAAACATGCACGCGCGCACACGCAAATACCAGGATTCAGAAGTGGGGAGACAACGAGTTGGGGGGAGGTCACGCATCTAAGCCATGAAATCCTTTTAATACAGATTTAGATAACTGGCTTAAAGATTCCACTTCCCACAAAACATTCCTCCTTCCTCTGCTATTCCCCCTGCAAGGAAAAACATTCCATCTTAATTAAGTGGGTCACAGGGCACAGGATATAGTTCTAAAATTCTCTGCTAGAGGAAGTCTATGCTTTGTTAATGTAGCTCAACGCCTTTTTTTTTTTCTTGCTACAGTTTCAAAAGCAAACTGTTGTCCATAAGCATTTATGGAAGTACTGTAGAACAGGAGAGGTGCAACATCCTAGACCCCAGAGTGAGGAAGCACTCCTGAGGAAGAGAGCCCAGTCCCGGGAGAAGTCGAGCTCAGCACAATGCAGATGCTACGCAGTCGGAAGGAGAATCGGAAAGGGAGCGATCCTGCCACTCGAAGTCAGGAAAAGCTGCAGGGATTTAAAGTACTACAGTTCCAAGAAGAGAACAAGGTGCATTAAAAAAAAGTTGGCAGAAAGACGACGAAAATACATATACAGAGGAAAAGCAGAAGATAAAAGAAGGGACCCAAAATAACAGATTTCCTAAACTGAGAAGTGTTTACTCTAAGAAAGTTACCTTACACTGAATCCATCTTTTTCAACTGATGTCTTGAAAACCACCTGAGATTACTTCAGCTGCAGTTAGCAAACATTTTTTTCATTAACTAGCTGGTCTCAATACCCTTTAAAAGCTGCTACAAAAACTTAAGTTACCGAGGCCAGCAAAATATGAGGAAACTGGAGGCACCAGAACCCCACAAAGTGCTTTGGGGTGGTATGAGTGAACACCAAATAGTTCTTCCTTGCTTGTAAGGGAAAATGCCTCAGGCTTTCCTGCCCACACCCAGGCAGGTGGCTTCACGCTGCACTGAGCAGGAAGAGGCAATCCTTCAGGGCTCTAGCCGCGCCTCCCCACACAGTGGCCAACACTGAAAGTGCAGGTGAGCACTGGCACGTGGTAGGCACAACCAAGGCACGCTACACTGGGCGCGCCCAATACACAGCACGCTCACCGGAGTCAGTACAAGGAAAGTGTAAGGATCTTGTTCATGTATTTTCAGTAATTACACGTTGGCATGGCATGATTTCAGATATTGGGTTAAGCTAAAAATATTAAGGTATGCAACGCATGAATTAATGAACGATCCCACTAAACAGCATTTTAGAGCTCTTTACCCCATCTTATAGAGTTGTTGTTTTTTAATGTAATTTAACCACATTTCCAGAGCTAGTATGGGTGGGGCTGGAAGTTGAACTGGGTCTACCTGAAGACAGACGCTGTCCATACTCAGAACAAGAGCTGAGGCTGCCTTGGGTGTGTCTCCCCAGTGGTGTTGGCAGCAGGTACTCCAAGTGTCTGCCACAGGTACTTGAAAAGAAGGCTCTAGGGCCTCTGGTGGCGCAGTGGGTTAAGCAACACACTATGAACCAAACCGCAGCCACTGCAGCAAGAGTTTGATCCCTGCTGCTGGCCGGGGAGGGGACCCACATGGTGCAGCAGACCTCCCCTGCTGTGCTCGCTGCTCCCCTCAGCAGTGTACTTCTGTTGATCTGCCTGTTCTGCTCCCCGCTCTCTATGGTGAATCCTCTCACCACCACCCCCCCCCCACACCTCTGGCCTGTACCCCAGTGCTTGTATGCATAAATAAATAAATCTTTAAAAAAAAAAAAAAGAAGACGCCAGCTGCTCCCTCTGCCACCTCCAAGTGTTACCACAGCTCCTGGACTACAGCAGCCCTGCTACATGCTCAGTGCTACTGTGAAAGGACTCAATTCTCAAGAGAAGGATGCAAAAAGGCTGCTGGGGCACAGGGAGGATAAAGGCTGACAAGGAACACCAACCTGCCCGCAGCCCAGCTGAGTGCCAGCGCAAGGCCTGGTAAGGACAGACCAGGGCAGAACAGACCACCTCGGGGCTGAGGCCCAACACTGACCTTAAATCTCAGTAGAAGTACCCAAAGAAAACAATCCTGCAGCAGAGAACAGGCTGGCCACTTATATTTAAGGCCTCAGACACATCACCAGCTGGGGATAAAGCACTGTTCTGCTTTGAGTGCTCTTCAATGGTCTCCCCACAGGAGGGGACCCCTAAGTCCTTTACCTTGAAGGAGCAGGAGAGTCTGGGGTGGAAGTCAAGGAGGTGAGCCCTTATCCTTGGAATGAAAGGGGTCAGTCTAAGCCAGCTCCTCTTTCCTCAGTTCCTACTGCTTCTCTCTTTCCATTTCATATAACACTAAGCAAAACAACTTGTCGAAGAAACACTGTATTAGGAAAAGAGGCCCCTTAGCCAGTCTTAGGAACTTGACCCTGGACATAGGGCTGCAGAGCCGGGGACAGAGCCCTCACTTCCGGGCAACAGCACTCTCTGCTCCAACACCCGCTTTAAGAGATGTTTTACTAAGATCTTCATTTAGCTCACACCACCAAGCAAGGCAGATCTCACTAATCCAATTTTACAAATGAGGAAAATGAGGTTGTGAGAAAGATAATGATCTACCCAGCAGTCAAAAGCAGCACTTAAACACTAGTCCCTGACTTCCATTGCTGTGAATGGAAAAAGCAGAGCCGACAAATCCTTTCTTGTTATCTTTTCTAATGAAGACAGCAAGGCTCATCTCCCAAAGGGAATACTAAGCACAAAAACTGGGGAATGGAACAAAGTCACTATTAGCACCCCCGCACCAGGTTTTAGTTATACACCCAAGGGTGCTGGTACCAAAGGCCAGTTAGAACCATGACTTGAGGCAGGAGCGACCAATGATGCCTCCAGGGCCAAAGCAACAGGACAGACAAGGACAGCTAACACTATAGCTAGTTTGGGGAGTGGAGGTGTGGAGAGTAGCCAAGACCCCGGCAAAAGCCTTCACACCCAGTATTCAAAAAGTGATTTGCACCCCCTAAAGAATCTAGAGACTGAACTCAAAGGTCCTAAGAGACCAGAGTAGTTAAATCTTCTCAAAATATCTGAGCAAAAATATTCTCTTCACTCGGTCAGATGTTAAAAAGTCATTTCCCAAATATTTATGACCAAGAGGGAACCGCATGTCACTGACAGTCACTGTCTCAGTGTTACAACCGGTGGCAGCACTGTCCTTTTGGGTACAGAGCTTCCCAGAGACAACCTAAGGTCAATCCCAGGTGAAAGTAGTAACAAAACTTTAAAGAAACTAGCAACTAAGTATCTGAAAGTACTTAACTAGTTAACTATCTGCTGTGAAACAAAGGTAAACAAACTATCAAAAAAAACCCCAAGGTCCCTAACTGCGTACTGTGTGCCCCCCAGTGTTACAGGGCAACCCTAATATAAAATGGGTTTGCCTGACTGGGTCCTCACCCGCACCAGGATGCCCACAGCCTGGACTGGCTCTCATGTGATTTCCTCTTCTGGAAGCTAGAATAGAGAGAGCTTCACCTCTCTGGGTCATGGAGACAGAGTGAGGCAACGTATGTAAAATGGACGCCCTCTAGCTTATGATGCTAAGAAGCCCTTCCAAAAAGAGGGTGTGCGATATGGGAGCTGGCAGGCTTAAGGGCAGTGCCCACCCACCAGTGAGACATGCAACTAGTAGGAGAAACAGATCGGACAGCTGGAGCCCATAAAGCTGGCGGATGAGGGCTGGAAATGTGACTCTCAGTCTATGCGGCGTGGTGCCGTTCCTGACCTTTCCAGACTCAAGCAATAACCGCTCTGCAGCCCTGCACGAGTTCATCGAAGGATCACATCACAGGCCCTGAAGATGCAATTTTAACTGCACATATTTATTATTCCTTTTAGAAAGGAATGACTGTAATTTCCTGCACCCATTTAATAAGGAAAAAAGTATGAGGGGGGAGGAGGAGAAGACTTACTCTGAGGGACATTTCTAAATGTCTTACCATTGGGGAATAAGCTTCGCTGTTGGGATTTGTGGGTAATTTATGTGGCGGTTGGCTTTAACCTTCATAGAGCTGGATGTTAAAGAAGGTCGCTTGGCACAAGCTAATACAGTTAAAACTGCTTGGGAAGAGAAACCTCTATCTATGGTTATCGCTTTTAAAAAATCATGCTGCATTTTGTCCTCAGGTGCACACAGCTACACTCAATCTTCTCATAGAAAACCAAGTCAGTAACTGTCTTGAGAGGAAAAAATGAATCATCCTGGGGAACGAGTGCGCTCCAGCCCGTGAAGACCGGATACGGAGAGAACAGAAGACACTGGGAAGAACAGGCTGGCCCCAAGAATGTCTGCGTCCTCAGATCTCAAACACTGACTTTTCTCTGGCAGGATTTTACCAAAAGCTTTTAGAAAGATACATTAAGCTCTCTTCTGTTGCAGAAGGAAATGCAAGAGGCTTGTGACTGCCCGGACTTCCAGCTCTCGGCAACCATGGCAGCTCTCCTGAATGACCAGAGCACGCTGGGAACAGGCCTCCCATCACCTCAATGAAAAGAGCTGAGAAGTTACCAGTGAAAAGCTCATTATCATCCTTTCTTGGAAACCACAGTGAGACAGATCTTGTTCCAGAGTCCCAGGGACAGACTGCTCAGCGTAGTCAAGTCTGCACTGGCCAAGGGCTTCGCTGAGGACACCCTAGTCCCTAGCCTCTGCCTCCCCCTGAAAGACCAGTGCTAGCTTAGAAATGGCCCCTTTAGGAGCAGCACACTAGTATTTTTGCTTTCTGATACAGATATAAGGAAATCAGCATCAGGCAGCCCTGAAATAACTACCTGTCCTTTGCACAACACCCACAGCAACTGTACACGTTCCTTAATGACTGAGCTACAGGGAGTGCTGGGGACCCCAAAATGAGGTGTGGCAGTCACGTTTCAGGGAGGGTGGTTAGAGAAGGACAAGTAAATCAAAGTCCTTATCTCTTAAATTAAAATCTAATTATGTCACTCCTCTGCTAAAAATATTCCCACAAAGCTCTCCTCTGCCTCCAGGACAAAGTCCAAGCTCCACAGCACTGAGTTCTAGGAGGCCCCTGCATACCTCTCTGGCCTCGTCTCTTTCCACTCAGTGCTGCCAACCCCCTATCCTCTGGCCAGAAGTAAATACTTGTAGCTCTTCCAGTGCTTGCATACTCTTTTTTGCTGCCTCCTAACCTGTGCACCACATACCTACCTTCCCTTCTCTTCCCAGACTTACCACCATGTAAGTCAGCTGGTCCTTCAAACCTTAACGTAGGCATCACCTCCTGTACGAGACTATGTCTGACCCCAGACCCCTCTCCACATCTTCCAAAGAAACCGCTAAGTGGGGCTGGCTCCTCCACTGGACATAGTCCAGTGGTGCACAACAGGTAGTCAATGTTTACTGACGCGGTCCTAGAGACACAAACGCCAGTAATGCTTACGGGACTGATTCATGAGGGGACAAAGCAAACATGACTTTGAATTTCTCATCCAGAAGACCAAATAATCCTTTAAATTACTTCTGGGCCTTGCTGGTGGCGCAGGGGTTAAAGTCAGCACATCAAGCTATGGCAACCACTGCTGCATGAGTTCGATTCCAGGCCTGGGAGGTGACCCACATGGCACAGCAGACCTCTCCTTGCTGCTCCCCTCAGCAGTGTGTTTCAGTCAATATGCCTGTTCTGCTCCCCACTCTGGTGAATCCTCTTCACCTCCCGCACCTCTGGCCTACACCCCAGTTCTTGTATGCATAAATAAAAAATTTTTTAAATGAATAACTTTTAAATAAATAACTGCTTCCCACTAGCTACATAACCTGCCCTTGTGAAAAAGAATAAAAGTAACTTGAGATGCAAAGAGTTACTTCCTGCCTTCCCCTAGGATTTGATTAGTCCATTTTCAACAAAACAGACCATGCCATATCTTTTTTTACCTGAACAAGTATAAAACTTTAAATCATCAGAAACTGAGCAACTTGTTGATATGATTTCTTTTGGAGCACAAAGTTGTCTTCTAATTACAAAATGCTCTGTCTCTTGACATGTGCTTGAGACAAAAGACAATTCAGAATCTGAATGAACATTAATTTCTCTCAAAGGCAGTGTAACCCCCCCCCACTTCCCCCCACCCCTGGAGTACTTTTAAAGAAGCATTTCCTTAATGAAATGTAAATTACATTTCTTGAACTGTCCACGGAGGATGTAGCTCCTTGGAAGCAAACAGGTGAACAATTTTATACCAGATAAATATTCAATATCCTTGTAAGAAAAAAGCAGCATATTTAAGGTACTTCTCAAAGTCAGCCTTCCCCTAAATGATACAAGAGAAATCAACACTGAGTAGTACTATGAAATATGCAGGAAAACAGTGACCTTAGAGATGACACATAAGAAATTCTAGCATGATATCAAAATGGTTTTTTGTGCTATCAGAGGACAGAATCACCAAAAACCCTACTTTCAAGGATTAGGACTGTTTCTAGATTATATAAAGCCTGAACATTCATTTCAAGAATTAACCCATCCCCATTCCCGAGTCTTTTCTTCATCCATTTTTTTTCTTTTGCAGCGCGGGCAGCCGGTGGTGGTCTGACACTCATTAGTTACCACGTATCAGTTGGCAGACAGGGCAACCTGAAGGTGCTAAGACTTTTACATAGGCAACTGCCCACACCTGAAAAGCATAGAGTCGACTGGTTTCCCAGCAAAGTGAACTCAGAACTTCATCCTCTCCCAGTTCCCATCTTTCAACAGTGCACATTTACAAAACCTTCGTAAAATTTAGAAAGTCAAATTCAAGAGTCTTCAAATATAAACCCAGAAGAATCTGAAAGTCATTAAAAATGAAAGTTTATGTTCAACTCCCAAAATTTTCACAGGTCGCTAGGGAGGGAAGCAGTAAAATGCTCAAGAATCCAGCGCTGGAATCAAACCCCAGCTTCCCCACTTATTTATTACCTGTGTGACCTTGAACAAGATAGGTTAACCCCTTAGACCTCAGTTTCCTTGCTTTATGTAAAAGGAGGATAAGACTCAACCAGCTATTTCAATGGGTCAATTAAATCAAAAATCTAAAAGGGAACTTGCATTTTGGCAGTTACTGCTCATGATGTAATTGAGGCAAGATTTGAGTTCCATACAAGTTCCTGGCACTTTCAAAGGGTTTTACTAAAGTAAAAGATGGTATAAAGAACACTGGACGAGCATTAGAATAATGCAACTTATAGCTTACATCTCTGGGCTTACACAGTTGTAAATTTCAGGACAGGGCTAGCTAGCTGATCTCTAAGTGACTTACCCATTCTGAAAAAACTAAAAAAGCAATCCCCAATTTCTGAAACATATATTCAATTTTGTTCATTTCATTTTCTTCTTCTTTGACATGAGAAACTCAAGTCCCTTCGAAAACAGGTAAGGAAAAACAAAGAAAGACCAAAATGCTCAAGAAACGGTATCTGAGTCAGATTCAAAGTGTAGGCCAAGCTTTTTCAGGCGGCATGAGGGGTGTCTGAATGATTCACTCAGGTAGACCTCTACTGGAAATTTTGCATTCTCTGCCACAAAGTCACTGCTAAACACACTGCTTAGCACATAGCAGACACTCAAAAGATGCTGAATAAATATCCAGCTGACACCTGTTGCTGCCTGTAAAATCTTCAAACTGCTCTCCTTACCCTCAAAGTCAAAATCCAAGAAAGATGGTAGGCACACAGAAACTACTAAATAACTCCTGAACAAGTTCTTCAAATTCCCAATTGTGCTAAGAAGAAAAACATTAAAACCGTGAAAGAAATGCTGAACCACTGGAAAATAAACCTCAAAGACAAATCTCTGCATTCCTGTAGAGATATGCCCACTTCTGCCAGGGTTAATTCCTAGGCATCTTCCAGCGCTGGCAAACAGCTCCCTCCCTAACCCTCCCACCCCAAGGCGCTGGAGGAAGACAAACCCAACTCTTCTACCTTGGTACCCTGGGCTCTCCACGACCTACTAGTCCCAAGACACTGAACAGACACGCGCACCTGGACGCCAAAAGACATCTCATCTTCACAAGGGTCACCATAGAATCATGAACCCTAAAACCACCATATTAATCAGGAACCTCATAGAAGTGGCTGTTCGGCTTGGGATAGACTGTTTTCCTACAGCTTCTAGAGGTAAAACCACAGACTCCAAGACAGTAGATAGTCCTTTCCCCCTCCCCTTCCAGGAATGTGGCTACTTTACATATAGTACCCCTCCCCCCTCGGCCCCGGAGAACACACTCCAAGACCCGCCCCCGGGGCTCAGATCGTTGGATGGGTCCCCGGGGAGAGGGGCTGCCCGCTGGGCTTTGGGTGGTTCTGGTGGGGTCCCCCGGAGACCGCCCGCAACGGGCTCGAAGTGAAACTGAGGGAAAACTCCCCAGAATGGCCCACCGCGGCGGAAGGCGCAAAGTGGTGGGGAATTTTAGCAGAATTGAGGGCTCCAGAGAACCCAACGTCCCCTCCACTTCTCCGCCGATTCCGCCAGCTCTTCTCCCGGGCCAGGCACGCCGCTCGGGTCGGCGCAACTTCTCCCCCCGCTCCCGACATGCTGTGTCGCCCATCAGAGCACATGAACTTTAAAATGGTGCCTCGGGCGGGAGAGTCCGACGTGAAAGGAAGGGTCAAAGGGACCCCGGGCGAGCAAGCGGGCCTGGGGTCCAAGAAAGGAGACCTTGGGTGGCGGGTGGGCCAAGAAAGGAGACCTTGGGTGGCGGGTGGGGTGCTCCGGTGACGCGCAAGTCAAGGGAATGGAGGGAGGCGCACCGGGCAAAGGTGGAGGGAGAAATGGAACGCGGCCCCTTTAAGAGGCCTTCACAGCGTTCACGGATCGGGGGCCTCACCTCCACCTCCGGCCTGGCGTGTGGGGCCCTTCCTTGGGGAGAACCTTCCCCAGACCCGCTCCCCGAAGGCTCCCCTCACGCCAGGTCCCGCCCGGCCCTGCCCCGGGGCGGCGGCTCCTCCTTACCCCGCTGTCTGCCGCCTCCTCCCAGCTCTCAGCGACCTCCTCATCTTCCATCTTACTCGCCGCTTTCCCTCCTCCCCCACCCCTCCTCGCGCCTGCGCCCTGAAGCGCGCCTCCGTCGCGGGCGCCTGCACGCAAGGCTTTACTCAATGGGCCCCGCCCGCTGTCGAGCCCGGAAGTGGAGCTAGACCCCGGCCCGTAAGCGTAGAGGAAACCATCTTTGAAGAGGGCAGAAGAATTAGAAAATTGCCATTTTTCTTAAGGGTAAAGTGTTATTTCTTTTACTGAATGGAAGGAAGGAAGTCGGTGTGAAGTCATTCTCTTGAGTACGGAAAATGTGTTCTTTGGAACCATCTTTTCTAAGGGCAGACCATTACGGAGAACTTTTTTTTTAATAACCGAAGTTTTCAAGATTCTGAAAACCCCTGTATCTCAACAAAAGATGAGAAATAGCTTCTAATGCACAAACATTATTTCTGCTAGGGTGAAAGTGATCACAGTATGTACTGCTTATAAAGTAGTAGATGTACAAGCATCTGCGGCCAGCACTTTACGTCCTTGACCGTGAGATAATAACGTAACCAGTTGTGAACAGTTTTGCACTTGAGCTGGACAACTGACGTTCTCGTGAGTCTTTATTGACGGATAAATATATTACCATTAGCTGAGAAACTTATTTATGTGTCTTCCTAAACAGTGTTGCTGTTTTTTGTTTTTCCTCTCCAATACACAGGTGTCTTGGACTCCAGACACTTCCAATTTGAACAACTGTTTTATCTCTTGTAAGTTACTTAAGGTTTCTGTGTCAGTGTTCCCTAGAGTGAAAAAAGAGAATAGCAATCACAAAAGTAGATGTAAGGATTAAGCAATTACTCTGCTGAAAATCCTAGAACAGTGCTTGACCCATAATAAGAGTTCAATGGGTTTGCTATTATTATGGGATGTCTTCCCTAAGTAAATGCTTTATAATTTTCACCTAATTCTTACTTTCCAAAAACACAAAAAGAGGGAGAAAAGAAAAAACATTATGTGCTTTTATTATGGTGGGCATGTTCCTCATTATTAAAATATGAATTCGTAGTGTTGCATTCAGCGGCTGTAATCAAGTTATCTGATCAAATGTGGGTTTCCCCCCCCTCATATTTTTAGCATGCCATTATTTTTTCTAAAGTAAGTTTCCTGGAATTTTGCAATTTGTATTCCTAATTATTTTTTATAAATGTAGGCAGGTGTTAAATATTACTGGTCTTTTTTAGGAAGTAAAGAGATAGGCTTACTAATTCTATGGTTTCTTGACTTCCTGTCCTATAAATATTGACCATCTTCAGGTCTGTGCAGTCCACTGATCTATATGCTCATGTGAAAACCATTCACTGGACTCTCAAAGTTGTTTTCCAGTCCTGAGCTATCCTGGTCTCTCCAGTTCATATAGTGAGGTTTTTAATTGGCATCTCCTCATGGATCTTTCACTAGCAGATCAAATTATTTTCCTATAATACAACTAATAAAGGATTTTTTTCTTGTTAACGCTCTAATTGTATTTCTTGTTAACTCTCTAAATACATATGCATATATATTCTCCTTCAAGCCCATTCTCTGAGTCTTAGTTGCAGAATGGTGACTAAGGCTATCAGACCTCCCCTAAATCTCACTCTTAGTTGTGATTAATTTTTCCCATAAATGCATACGACCTACCAGTAGTTTTAAGCCTGTGGTTAAGTATGTAACCAGCAGGGGGAGCTAGATTCTTATAATTTTGTTATATTTGGCAATGAGCCTTAACAAAGGAATTTAGTGGGCCTTCTTGAGATTGAATTTTCTGGAAGAGAAAGAGATCTTGGAGATCATTTGGGGATGCTGCAAAGGAAAGAGCTTTTGTTCCACTAAGTGGGCAGTTAGAGGCAGCTTTATTTATGTCCTTTGTGACCTTGGGCAAGTCCCCTCCAGATTTTTAACGAGGGGATAGGACCAAATAAGCTCTAAAATTAAGGAAGTGGTGGTGATTTCTCCCTCCTAGGGGAAACCCCAAAAGTTGAGGCACTCACATGTATAGATATTGGCAGAAACGCTAAAACATGAACTTCTTAAAGACTTGCGTTCAAAACTGCCGGCACCTTTATGCGATAGGAATATAAAAGCAAAACTCATTGTGACGGGCCTCCCTGGTGGCGCAGTGGGTTAAGCAACACAAACCGCAGCCACTGCAACACGAGTTCGATCCCTGTTGCCGACCAGGGAGGGGACCCACATGGCACAGCAGACCTCTCCTGCTGTGCCCGCTGCTCCCCTCAGCAGTGTACTTCTGTTGATCTGCCTGTTCTGCTCCCTGCTCTCTGTGGTGAATCCTCTCACCCCCACACACACACCTCTGGCCTGTACCCCAGTGCTTGTATGCATAAATAAATAAATCTTTAAAAAAAAAAAAACAAAACTCATTGTGACAAACTATCTGATGCACAAGTTAGACTATGTAGTCATCTGGGTTGAAAAATAAATGGCAGTTTATCAACACTTAACATATACATGCCTTTTTACCCAGCTGTTACATTGCTAGAACAATCTTTGTAGATACACTTGCTCATATGCAAATAACAAATGTACAAGGATATTCATTGTCGTTTTGTTAGCATCACAAAAGACTAGAAACAAACGCCCATCACTAGAGGATTTATTTTAAAATTACATGTTTTTTTCATCCAAGTGAATAGAATGCAATTGGTTAACAGAATTTAGATGGCCCCAAAAATGCTGACATCAAATAATCTTGAGAAACTACAGTTGTTTTATTTAAAGACACTTTTGCTGAAGTTTGCTATTATTTGTATAATTATTTATTAATGCATGTGTATGTTTGTGTATGCATAGTGGTAATTAGTAGACTGATAGGATGGACTTCATTTTTTTGTATAAGTTCTCGTGTACTTTTTGACTATTGTTCTGTGTGCATATCTTATTTCTTCTAATACATACGTGAGACGTGAATTTCAGTAATTGTTTTTTGGGATGGACTTGTGAGGAAAACTAATGTCTTTTTATACTTTAATTAGAGAAGCAACAGCCACTCTATCCTAGCTTTCTCTCTGTCCTGTTATTTCCAGTCATGTCCCAATAGGTCTGCATACTGTAGAGAGATTATTTTATTATTTTTTTAAAGATTTTACTTATTTGTGTGTAGAAGAACTGAGACAGAATGGGGAGCATAACAGGCTGACTGACTGAAATATACTACAGAGGGGAGCAGTGGGTGAGACAGGAGAGGTCTGCTGCGCCATGTGGCTTAGCTCCCTGGCCAAGGATAGAACTTGTGCTGCAGTGGCTTCCTATAGCTTCATAATGCTGAGACTTATAACCCCTTGTGCCACCAGGGAGGCCCCAAGAGATTATTATTTTTTTTAAAGATTTATTTATTTATGCATACAAGCACTGGGGTACAGGCCAGAGGTGTGGGGGTTGGTGAGAGGATTCACCAGAGAGTGGGGAGCAGAACAGGCAGATCAATGGAAGTACACTGCTGAGGGGAGCAGCGGGCACAGCAGGAGAGGTCTGCTGTGCCATGTGGGTCGCCTCCCTGGCCTAGCTCACCCTTTGTCCCAAGTAGGATTTGAGCCAGGTGTTCTTATTTTAACGTCTGTGTTCTTGAACTCTACACGTGCTGCTCCTGATAAACAGGAGATAAGATTGAGCCATGTTTACACATAGTCTGTAATATCAGAAGGAAAACTGGACATTACATGATAGGTCATGGAGATTCCAGGGCAGGGAGGATATATAATGATAATGGTGTTTTAAAATAATCTCTTGGGGCCTCCCTGGTGGCGCAGTGGGTTAAGCAACGCACTATGAAGCAAACCGCAGCCACTGCAGCACGAGTTCAATCACTGCCCCTGGCTGGGGAGGTGAGCCACATGGTGTGGCAGACCTCTCCTGCCTCGCCTGCTGCTCCCCTCAGCAGTATATTTCAGTTAATCTGCCTGTCCTATTCCCACTGTGTCTCTGGTGGATCCTCTCACCCCCCACACCTCTGGCCTGTATCCCAGTGCTTGTATGCATAAATAAATAAAATCTTTAAAAATCTTTTTTCTTTAATAATTGTACTTTTGTGCTTATTACAATTTAGAGTTTTCTATTAGCTAATTTACTCATTTACTCTCTGTCTCTCCCAGTAGAGTATACAGGCCTGCTATGAGGGCAAGGACTTTGTTAGTTTTCTTTAAAACTGTGTCAGCATACCTAGCAGAGCATTTGACACATAGCAGGTGCTCACTGTGTGTCAGTCTCTATATTGGATGCTGCTAGTAAAACAGTGAGCAGAGCAGACAAAAGTCCTTGCTATCTTTGAGCTAGGAGATTCAGGGTGGAGTGTTTCTGTATTGACCCTGTTTTGACATCATCTTCCAGTTTCAAACCTGATTGGGTATCAGAATCCCCTGGAAAGGGGGTGAGAGGGCTTTAGAAGTCTAAGGTGCATTTTTTAAAAAGATTTATTTATTTATGCATATAAGAACTGGGATACAGACCAGAGTCATGGGAAATGAGAGGATTCACCAGAGACAGAGTGGGGAGCAGAACAGGCAGATCGACTTGAAACATGCTGAAAGGAGCAGCTGGCGAGGCAGGAGAGGTCTGCTGCGCCATGTGGGTCCCTTTCCTGGCCTGGGATCCAACTCGCTCTGCTGTGCGCTGATACTTCACAGTGTGGCACTCAACCTACTGGGAGGCCCTGAAACCTGCATTATTTAAAAGAAGCACTTAATAGCCCTCCAGTGCTTGTCACATTGAGGGTTTAGGGTGGGGCTAGGGGAGTTGGTCACAAATTCTGATAGTTTTTAATCTTGGAGTTTTTAATCACACAATTTAAATATTTATTGGACCAGTTATAATTGCTAATTTTTTCTTTTTTTTAACAATTTATTTCTTTATGGGATATGGGAACTGGGATACAGGCCAGAGGTGTGTGTGGGGGGGGAATGGGAGGATCCACCAGAGACAGAGTGGGGGACAGAACAGGCAGATTGACTGAAATACACTGCTGAGGGGAGCAGCAGGTGAGACAGAAGAGGTTTGGGGTGCCTGGCTGGGGATCGAACTCTTGCTGCAGTGGCTGCGGCTGCTTCATAGTGCGGTGCTTAACTCCTTGGGCCACCAGGGAGGCCCCTATAATGCAAAATTTTTCTTTTGCTGTGACATCTCCCAACTGAAAGATGAGATTCTCAAATCAGTGTTTTTCTTGTTGGGGTGTCTATCTTCCCAGGGGTCTCTGAATTATTCCAATATGAGGAAGTCTAGTACTTACTAGAATGAGGTTGATCTAAGTATTCTCAAAAACTCCTTGCTCTCCCGTCCTGAAAGGAAACTTGGAATCTGACCCAGGCTATATTCCAGGAGGTACAGTGTGTTCTGCTGGCAGATCAGAGTTGCTTCAGTTTGAGGTGCAGAGGGTGAAGACCCCCTTGCCTCTGTTAGGCCGGCATCTCCTTAGACCACATTCTGTAGAGATGGGTTCATGAAGATTCTCACCACACACCAGGTGGCTCCTTCGGAAGGGGGATTTTCATAGAACCCATCTCCTGGTAACAATGGCATTGAAAAGCACAGGAAGTTGGAGAGCAGATAAGTTCCTGCCTTGCCCTCCTTGCCTTCTTACTTCCCCCTTCTCCTCATGTGTGGTTCTGGGAAAATTACTGCTATTTCTCCACGCCTGTTCCCTTATATGAAAAATAGAGCTAGTAACAACCCAACCAGGGGTTGTTATGGTTATGGGAGGCTTCGCTTGCACTACCAAGACACTGAGCGTCCTTCCTTCCAATGATATGTAGTAAGCGCACCAATAACAGCCACAGGAGGGCCCCGTGTTCACAGGGTCCCCGGTGTACAAGTGAGATCACTCTAGGTCAAACATCTCGAGTCTCTAAAAGTGGCCCAGGCATCGCCAAGGAGGGCGGGGGCAACTCCAGCGCCGTCTCTAAGGATCCACAAAAGGCGAGTCGGACTGGCGATGCCTCACAGTTTCAGCTCCTCTGCCCCACACGCGCGGTTCAACCTCGGGGGAACCCGCGCCCGGACCACGCCCCTTCCCGGCAAGGCTCCGCCCCCAATCCGCCGCGCTGACGTGTGTACGCGCGCGTCCTCCGCGCCGGACTCCGGCGCATGCGCGCTCCGCACTGTCTTCTCCCTGCCAGAGCAGCAGCGGCGGTGGTGTTTGAGTGGACGAAGATGGCGGCTCCGAGCGGCTTGGGGTCCCTCCGGCTGTGAGGCACCCCGAGTGCGGCAAGCGCGACCTGAGGCGCAGCGCCTCTGTTTCGGCCCTGTCCCAGGCTCCCTCACCGCCATCGCCAGCGAAGCGAACCTGAGAGCGTGGCGCGGGCTGGGCCAGGTGAGGCCTCTCCCCCTCCAGGGGCTGCGGCGGGGAGCCGGCGCCCCTTGCCCTTTATGCCCGGGGCCCGCACGGGGCAGTAGGCCCCCGGGTCCAGCGCAAGCCCTGCACCCCGCGTGAAGGTCGGGGCCGGCTGGTCTGGAAGTGGGGAGTCTTGCCATCGTCATCCTCAGGCTCCCTAGGTTAGGAGAAGAGTCCCTTTTCGAACAACCCTTGGGATGGAAACGAGCCCGGCCCCTCTCCTCGAGCAGATTGGTTTTCGTCTTCTCGCCGGGGCCACGAAAGGGTGTGTGAGCTGGGCCAGGGTGGCTTTTAGGGTGTCAGACAATCTTTCACCCCGCCCCCAAATCTTTAACGCCTTTGGAGAGGAGACTGAGTCCGGTGCCATCCCAAATTGAGGCTGCGGCGAGGGGCCAGCGGCTCAGAAGCTTGCAGCTGCGACGGGAAGATTTTGGAATGGGCTTTTAAAAATACAATACAGTCAGCCTTTCCTACCCTTTAGCTTTTGAGTGTTCCCTCAGAGAAGTAGGAACTGCGGATCTCTTTGGTTGAGAAGGCAATCCACGCTGTGACTGTGTAAGGCTTCTGGTGAGAATTTTTTGTGCAAAGGAAACGGTGGAGGGTGGGAACAAATTTGTAAACGAAGGAAAAAACAAAAACACCCAGTTGTTAAGATCCTGATAGTCTCTGCAGAGTAACTTCAGCTAACGATGTTGATTTGAAAGATTTGGGTTAAGATTCCTAGTAGTCGATTGTTTTTGTCTGTAAAATCTCACGAATTTTATTAGGAAAATAAAAGCTTTATTTCTTAATTGCCAAAGTCTGGGCTCTTCTGTGGTGGGATTCTCATCATTGCTCTAGGTGAAGATTTAGGCACATTCCCTATTCTCTCTCACCTGCTAACAGCGACATTGAACAATGCTTGCTATTCTTTTTGAGAACTACTTTTTGTTGTTCAGATGCTGATTGGGAGACTTTGATTTAGTTTTTCTCACGTGGGGGGTGTTGCAGTTGTTCTGTAGAGAATAGCTGAGGTAATGGCTTTAGCTTGGACACACCAAATACCTTTTGTAACTTAAATTTGTTTTACATGTGCTGCTTAAGAATGATGACATCATGGGTTTAAAGTGGTAAGGAAATTTTGAGAAGAAATGCCATCATTTAGAATTGAGCATTTAAAATAAAGCCGAGCTTTTACAGTGAATAGCGATGCTATGTCAATTCCTAACTTCGAGTGTATTTGTATGTCTAATTTGGGTATCCTTTCTATTTTAGGTTGTCACTTTATACCCTGTAACTGTTTGCTTTTGACAAGCTCAATATTACCGATCTATTTTGGCTGGTGGGGATTTTGTCTACTTCAAAAAGCTTTTAATTGTTAAAATTACAACTTTTTTTTTAATATTAGCTAATTCTTTGACCATGCTTTTTTTTTTTTTTTTCCCCCTAAAGTCTTTTTCATAAATACTTAGTGCATTTGCTGAGGACATAAAACTCGACCATCANATTCTTTGACCATTCTTTTTTTTTTTTTTTTCCCCCTAAAGTCTTTTTCATAAATACTTAGTGCATTTGCTGAGGACATAAAACTCGACCATCAGCTTTAAAGTGGTAGAAAACTGGAGCGTCAGTCTCCATTTCAATTTGCTAATAAAGTCCTGGAATTAATGCAGTAAAACATCCTGGTGCTTTGACTTTGGCTTTTTGGCATAAGGTATTGCATTGTTGTGCTAAATCATCATCAGGTATTGATGCAACTTTATGATATCCATGACATCATTCTCCAGCATCTTGCTTTTTGCAAGCAAGTCCTTACCTTCTCAGAGTCACAAAAACAACAGGATCAGGAAAAACATTTAGTATGCTTCTTAATGTCTGGTTTCTAGAACAGCCTTATGACTGCTTTATGTAGTAAACACTTGGGTAAAATTGAGAGCTCTGTGATTCCTACCTATTATGAAGAGCAAGCATAGAAAATGCTAGCCAAAGCTTTGTGTTTTGTGAGAATATTGAGGTTCCCAGGAGAAGTTATCTCCAACATGAACAATTACTAGGCTGTCTTTTTGATTTCAGGATTATTTTTAGTCAGTGAATTAGCAACTCTTTATAAAACTAGAGCCATTTGGTTAAGTTCTACCCTCCCCATTTCACAAGATACGTGCCTCAAAAGAGGTAATTTGAGAGTGTTTGTAATATGAAAGGTAAATGCAAGTCTGACTGTTCGGTAACTTTATGAAGACACCAATTGACAGCTCTGTATGTTCTGGACATTTTGGAAGTAGGCACTAATACTTCTAATATAATGTAGTTGTGAGCCTAGAAGTTGCCTATACTTGGGTTGTAGAGCTGGGCGAGGAAACTAGCTAAGTATATTGCAGTGTAAGAAGTACACTGAATCCAACTAAGGGAGTCAAGGAAGGCTTCTTGGAGCCAGGATGGCTTTCCCCAATCTTTCTGTTATTCTGCAGTCAAGTCTGCCTTTTGTGAGTGACTTGCATTTTATAAAAACTTAATTTTTTTTTTTTTACCATGAGTTCTTTTATTCATTCAGTCATGACACTTCCCACACAGTATGTCCCAGTTATGGTTTCTGCATTCTCAAAAATCCAGCTGAGTCTTGGAAGAACCTTTCTGAGGGTGAGTCATACGCA
The DNA here is from genome assembly GCA_019455555.1 of Galemys pyrenaicus. Taxonomy (NCBI): domain Eukaryota; kingdom Metazoa; phylum Chordata; class Mammalia; order Eulipotyphla; family Talpidae; genus Galemys; species Galemys pyrenaicus. The sequence continues at coordinate 198,001 of JAGFMF010012145.1, read as the reverse complement.
GACAACAAACACAAACATTAGAGTTGCAATTAAAGTATCTCAGATTACTAAGTGGTGACAACTTTAGAGTGATGATGCTTTTGTTTTTGTTTTATAAACTGGCATAAAAAAGCACTGTGATTTTAATTTGATCATATCTAGTTAATGTTTAATTCTCCTTTAGGATGTTTACTACAGGTTGACCATTAGTACTGCCCCTTTCTCTCAATAGTAAATACAGTAATAAGTTCCTTTTGGGTAAAGCTGATAGTGTAAGCCAGACCATAATAACTGTCAAAAAATCGTTAGACTGCTTAGTGCATCTCAGATTCTGATCCCAGTTTCTAACCTTAGTGGTATGGTGGTTGTATAATTCATCATGTGTTGCCTACATCAGTATTTTTAGGAGTTTTTGGATCTAGTCGAATATTTTTTTAATAAGATTTATTTATGCATACAAGTACTGGGGACAGGCCAGAGGTACCTGGGGTGAGAAGATCCACCAGAGACAGAGTGGGGAACAGCACAGGCGAATAGAATGAAATACACTGCTAAGGAGAGCAGCGGAGGAGGCAGGAGAGGTCTGCCTTGCCATCTGGGTCACCTCCTGGGTCAGGGGCAGGGATCGAACTCAAGCTGCAGTGGCTGTGGTTTGCTTTATAGTGCGTTGCTTAACCCATCGTGCCACCAGGGAAATCTGGTGGCCCCTAGTTGAATCTTTAGGTGGTGTTGTGTTAATTACTTGAACAGGTAGCAATCTGTATCTTACCTGAAAAATGAATACTTTAAAATTATGCTTGACAGGAAAAAAAATTGTTCATTTGTCTGTATTGTGACAGTTTGTAACACATAGATAGGTAAGACCTAGAGACAACTCATTTAAAAATCGCTCAGTATTAGCTTGCAATATATTGATAACTTATTTCAAAAATTATTGTGGCATTCTTGTACATATCTTGTATAATTATGACAGTGGTACTCCTATAGCTTACTTGTAGTTGTATTTTGTTGTTCCTACACATATAGGAAAGTAAATTTGCTTTGAATTCTGATTCTTTCTGTATTCAATTTCTACTTTGTAAAGTTCTCTCCTGTTTTTAATCTGTTTAGATAACTAAATCTGACAAATGTATAAATATTATATAAAGGAATAATTACTTGTAAAATTTTACTACTCTGAGCAGTAACTTAGATAGTCACTTTCTCTTGTTTTCTAGTGATATAGATTAGAGGTAGTTCATTTAATTCTATTAAGGCAAAAAAGTAGTTGTAGCTAGTAATACTCCCTTAGGAGTATTAATTTTTAGAATACTCTGGATTCAACTATTTTAAGGAATTCACTGGTATGGCATACTCTTCCAAATTTGTTCTTCTTAAATGTTTCATTCATGTTGCTGTATAGAGAAAAAGGATTTTTTTCCAGAATGAGCCCCTTGATGCGTAGTTTGAAATTTCATTAATACAGTTTTAACTAAATATTGCCTCTCCTATCTGCTGACTTTTCAGGAAGCCAAGGGAAAATGGAATTTATCCTTCTATTTGTTTTTTTTTTTTTTTTTAAATG